>PVHY01002385.1:0-128180 GCA_004024945.1 Uropsilus gracilis | reverse complement strand
ATGGATGCATGGATGCATGGATGCATGGATGCATGGATGCATGGATGCATGGATGCATGGATGCATGGATGCATGGATGCATGGATGACTGATTGATAGATAGCACACATAATATAAAATTATATATTGCAGTATATCACATAAATGAAATTACAGATATGAATTACAGATAATACTGTAAATTCCAGGGGTAACAATGTACTGTGTCAGCATAAGTACACAGCTCAAATAATTATCTGCAAACCTCCTTGGGAAAAGAGTAAAAGCAATTTCATATGTATTACATGAACCTCACTTTTCTATTTTTGTCCTTATTTAGAAAATATCTCTTCTTTTGTTTCCCAAATACAAGTATGTGCCTACAAGTCCCTGAAAGCACATTAAAATATTCAATCACAAAACAAAAAGCCACTTACACATTAAGAAACTTAAAGTACTTCATATACTATTTCTTCAATCCAATTCATCAAGTCTTAACAGGTCCAAAATTCATCATGTAATAAGCTTTGAAATAATAGTTCTCTCTTAAAAGAGAGCAGGAGAGCAGTACTATTAATATACAGCTGGTTAAGTTTGAACTAATAAATCATAATTAAGCAAAAAGTAGGTCTTGAAGAAACTGCCTTAAGTCTCCATGACTTTACAATCCCATCTTCAGTACTCATAATAAATCCCAATTCATGTGTATGAATATATAAATATTCACACTTTGTTAAATGTACACCTATATATGCACAGGAGACTCAGACAAATGTAAATGTATTTTACAGCTTCAGTTTATGAAAATGCCCTATGGTCTTGGGGAAACTATAACTTTGATATGCAATAGATATCATCTATGAGTTTACAATCATGTCATCATCATGATAGTACAATAAGATCTCATCTATTAGACAGCTCAGAAGTCTGTAAATGCTCTCAAAATAAAAGAAAACCTGTGAGGTCATTAAATCATGATCAATAAAACATTTCTGTATCTGTCATAATTTAGTCTTCTAACACCATTAAGTCTTAGCAACAATGCCTTCCACTTACCATTTCTGAGTCTTCTTCAACATCCTTGAATCATGGTCAATAAAAAATGTCTCTATTTGTCATAACCTAATCCTCTAACACCATTAAGTTTTAGAGACAATGACATCTATTTACCACTTCTGAGTCTCCTCATTATCCTTGTTACACAAATGACAAATTGCTGATATTGGCTGATGGCATTGCAAGACAAGCAAAAGTCAAATTTTGAAACCCAAACAAACAGTTCCATCTATACAGTCGCCCACATTAAAAAGCAGGCAGGGCTAGCCATTGAATAGCTAAATTTTAGTATTCCCTGAATCCTACTATTTATTCAACCCAGGGAGCCGGAACCATGGAATTAAACAGATGTACTGTATTGCATTTTCTCCCACAACAGTTCTCAAAGAATTTTAAGAGAAAATCTCCTTCAATGTTTTTTCGTTGCTTTTTGTACAGAGGGAGGAAACCATTTGATTTAATGACTCCATGCTGACAAGTCCTAGTTGACAACAATAAACCTTTCTAAATAAAGTACTTGACTCATGTTAAGTTTGTGTTGACCTTGTCAGTGGTAGGTTGTGGGAGCTTCTAGGATGGAGGTAGCCGGTACTAGTCAACAAAATAGAGATCATGACCAAGGATTTCTTTATGCAGATAAGGCCTGGGTGGTAACAAAACTAAAAATAAACAAGTAACCAAGGAATGGCTAGAGGAAAAGTGTATTTCCTATGATGGGAAATGTGTATTGAACATTTTGTATAATCAACTTTGCTACTTTGAAACTTTGAAACTTTGTTTCAATCTTAAACATTGCTTTATTTTACTTTTATCTGCCTTCATGAATGCATTCAAATATATACAGTCTATATAAGTATGAACATATATGTATAAACACAACTGGATATAAGATAGGTAAGGAAACTAAAGGTCTAAAAGATGTGACTCCAAGTCTCATAATTGTTGAATCACCAAGCAGAAACTGTTTCTTCTCCTCCATAAATCTGGGGAGAGAGCTAGTTTTCACAGGCTGACAAACCTACAAAGATCAAGACTTGAACAGGTAATCTGGGCTCCAATCACTCAAATCAAATCAGACAGGATCAGGGGATATAGGCAGGCATCCAGAAATTCTTTTAGGGTAGACAAACTGTAGTCTTTGAATATAAATCAGAACCCTTTTTGAGATTCAAGTCTTACATTCAAAAAAAAAAAAAGTTAGAACTAGATATCCAAAAGGGAGCACTTTACTCAGATGTTTATTGCAATACTATTTACAATAGCCTGGATGTGGAAACAAACCAAATGTCCCAAAACTGATGAAAGGCTGAAAAGGATGTGGTATATATATTCATAATGGAATATTATTCATCAGTCAAAGAAAACAAACATCATTCACAGCAACATAGATGGAGTTAGAAGGAATCATGTTAGCGGAAAAAATGTCAGAATGAAAAAGAAATACAGGATGGTCTCACCCTCACCTATATAAGGGAGATAGGGAAAACAAACAGACAAAAAAAATTTTAAATTGCCAACAGAACTGAAGCATAGAGCAAGGAAGGGGGAGGGAGTAAAAATGGGGGAGGGGAAAGGCACAAGAGATTTTGATGGCACATAGTAGATAAGGTGATGGGAGAACATTGGGGTAGACAATGATGTATTATATATGTATATGTGTGTGTATGCAATCAATAAAAAAGTTTAAATAAAAAAGGGAGTACTTTAGGATTTGAGAAAATCTCTGGCCCCTTCACCCTATCTATAAAGTACCAATCTGTGCTAATATATGTGTCTATGCCCACACAGGGGCAGAGAAGGGCCTGCAAGTCACTGCAGCTGAACACCAGGTCTTCTAGGCTGAGGATCATTCATGCTTCTAAAATCTCCAGTCCCAAGTTCCTCTTTCCAATTATCATTATCTTCATCCCCATACATGCCTATTAGGAAAAAACAACAATAAGACATCTACTTAGTTCAGTCATCTGGGAAATGCCAGGGATAATACAGTACTGTGGGTCAAATAATGCATTCAAGAACCAGTCAATTTAGTGGAAAGAGAAAAATCAAATTGCTTATTTTGCATCATGCAGAGCCAAAAAATTACAATCTGAATATTGTGCTTTTCAAATACTGGTCCTGATGTTGGGTAGACGTTATCATGTTCACCAAGAATCTCTACATTTTGTCACTTTGTTATTAATTTTTCAAACAGCTTTTTCTTCTGGAAGTTGAATTTATTTATCCTTTTGGAATGTTTAATTCCTTAATGTCAATCAATTTTTTTCACTAAGCAAGCGATTTTGGTTTTTTTTCAGCTAAATTCTTTAATCAGCTTTTGTTCAGAAAATGTTTATTCCTCTCTGCATTACAAATGCTAGATTTACCCAATCTATCAACATGAGATAATAAAGAAGGGACCTTGTCATTTTGTCCTTTCCTCTTGGGAACAAAGACACTATATTCTGTACTTTTAAAGAAAGAAAATAGTAGGATCAGTCTAAGATCGAGGACAAGAGGATGTCACATCAAAGGAAGGCATGTGGCCCTTTTTGAGCCTTCCTGTCTTATATGGGGAATTGTAATCCACTCTTGCTAAATGCTCTGTTCATTATGCAAAAAACATTAGAGGCTAGTATATCTTGTTACCATAGTTCTGCCTACTGGGAACTATAATTAAAGCACATTTGAGCAAATGCAATTTTATTTGTTATTAAGCAACTAAAAGCTTAGTCAACCTTGCAAATATGGCATTATCTTAGGATTACAATATGAGCCAGCCAGATACCCAATAAATTTTATTAGGTCCTATCATTATTAACAACACTTGTTATTCCTCTTGAAGGAAACATCTACGTTCTATAGTAGGAAGTATGAGAGTAGCATAGAGGACTGGCTGAAATACCTTATGGAACCCTGTCCCCAAAATTCTCACTCCTTACTATGCATCAATCAAGGAGGACAAACATATGTCATTTGCAACAACATGGATGGAACTAGAAGGACTCATATTAGCAGAAATAAGCCAAAAAGAAAAAGAGAAATACAGGATGGTCTCACTTATATGACAGATATAGGGAAAAACAAACAATTAAGAAAAATTAAAAATAACCAATGAGGCTGAATGATGGAGCAAGAGAGGAGGAGGGGGAAGGTGGGGGAGGTGAAGGGTATGAAAGAGCAGGATGATCGACAGGTGTTAGGGAGGTGGAAAGACCCCGGAATACACAATAATGTAATATATATACATATATACACATTATATGTATATATACATATGTATGCAAAATTTTCTTAAAAATCAGCCATCACACAGATAGTTGACCTTCTCTGTGGACATCTCTTCTATCCCATTCCCCATTATACATTCTCAGAAATAATAATCAGTACACTGGATTTGATGTTTATCATTCCTGTGGTATTTGAAACTTTTAAATCACACATATGAGTAAATACTATATTATTTTGCATGGTTTATAATTTTGTAATTATGCTATTGTAATATGTATACCTATCTGTAACTTGTTTTCTTCCCACAAAATGATTAATTAATTAATTCAAATTTTTTCTCATTCCTTAGATATAGGGAGGGGCCCCAAAATTTGCATTTCTAGTATGTCACTAGGGGGTGCTAACGCTGCTGGTCCATATGTCTAAGAACCATTGCAGTATAATGTAATGTTGGCGTCACACTCAACTGGCTTCATAATCTGGCTCTTCCACTTCCATCTATATATTCTTGGACAGTTTACCACAATGTCACCAAGCTTCAGTTAACCTCAACATTTCTAACTCATTTAGTGAGGAAAGCAATACTTATCCTACAGGTTTGATAGGAAATTAATCAGAAAATGAAGTACTTAGCCCAGTGCCTGGCAAGAGAAAAAAAAAAAAGATCAATGCGTGCTAGTGATTAGTTTATTAATGTTAATAAGTGAAATAGGTCGAGTTGGTTAAAAGTATTTATAAGCACCATGTGCATGAAACTCAGCAAGAGATGTTTTATAAAATCCTCCCCCTCTGAGATTCAGATATAACCCATATTTCATTGACTCCAAGATGTCACTGATTTTAAAATGGATCATTATTTTGTATATTACTAAGAAAGACAATCCCACAATTCTGCCATGATTAAACAAATGGCACATAATTAAAACCACTATGTCATTCAGATGTGACAGCTGCAAGGAGGACACCAAGTTCAGATGTCTGGAAGCTAAGAGAGTTCCCAGGTTGTGAGTCCCATCCTTTGCACAAAAACCTAGTTATATAATTTCATACTGTTAATGACACAAAACTTTTTCACTTGGCTTGACAGCATCCACCCGCTAAATCTGGAGGAGACTTTTTCCTACTAAGTGGCAGTTGCACACATGTTGAGAACAGTCAGATCACAGGGGAGTGCAATGCTGTCAGCAGGAAGGTGTCAGGCCAGGATAGTCTTTTCTCCATAAATATGAGCTCTAATTCTTTAAGGGAAGAAAGATTTACTGTACAATTCAGGGAAACAGGGGAGGATGGAGGTTACACGCATTACTGGGCCTGAGTCTTGTAGGTTTTTGTTTTCCCATCTTGATTTTTAAATTGCACTTTGCAATGTGTTGCAAAACAAACAAAAATCTGATTATATAATCTGATTTTTTCTGATGACCTAAGATATAGATATCTAAAATGAAATAAGTACCTCCCTCAAGTATAAACAAATTAAAATGCTATAAACTGAGAGTGTCTGAAAACATGCCTATTTATTTCCATATTAATGTAAGAAGAATCTTTAGCTTCCTGGATAAATATTCATTATCCTTTTTTCAATATTTTATTATTTCAAGAATGGGATGCCTTGTATATGCCGAAGATTCATAAACACGCCCAGATTTATTATTGAATCAAACTCTCTGCTTACATTTTAATTTATTTTCCCCACCAACATCCTTTATATCCTGTGTCCCTTTCACTCTGCCCTCCTTCTTCATCTCAGAACCCTCAAGATATTTATTGATGTCCACTGGTTTCTGATTATATTTTAAGTTATCAAAGTTGTCTGCTATGTAAATATGCAGCATTTGTTTTTATTATCGGGACTTACTTTACAACACACATCATTCTCTCAAATTTTGTTGAAAATGGATGCTTGAAAATTGGTTGCTTTATCAAACTTAAGGAAATTGCAATTTCCCTTTACAGTGGAGCTCTTAGACAAAAGCAGTCATCGCCTGTGACCTCCCTCAAACTTACACTAATACTCTCATCCATAAGATTTGTCTTCTTTTCATAAGGCAGCATACAACAGAGCAATATCTTCTGACATTTTTATTTGGGAACTCAGGATTTCTAATAACTTCAATAAATGGTGTCTGGTAGTCTCCATGCACATGAGTTAATTATAACAAGAAAATAAAATATTCATTTAGCTTCTGAAAAGTCTAAGAATGTAAATCCCTAATGAAATGTGGCAATAAAATCACAGCTGTACTTGCAAATTTCCAACTACAAAATTTCATTTTAACTCTTTCCTATTATGTGACTAACCCAGCCATGCCCTTATTGAACGGGGTCACTAACAACTATAGGTTTCTAATTCAAACTCAGTAAAAATGGATGAATAAATATGTAATATGTAAGTTGGGAGTATCAGGGATATCTTTTAAAGGTCCAAATTGCAACAAATCATAACACTCATAATTAAATTTGAAAAACACGTGAGCACAAATGATTTTTTTCACTTTTATACTGTATTAGAAACACATGCACAAAATCAGTAAGATCTATACTTGCTAAAATACATTTTGTATCCTGGAATTCTCTTTGTCCTGGTTCATCTTAAATTCCTTAAATTCCTTTCCTAGTTATATAGCTTTAAACACTAACCAAAATAATAGTTTTTATGCTGTGATTTTTTTCAGTTGACATGTTTCTAGTTACACTCTAGAAAATACAAGATATGATGAGATGCAACAAAAATGTCTACATAATTTAAGTGAATGCACATGAAAAATATAATTTAATATAAAATTCAGTCACCTGAATAATGGCATCTTAGAAATGACATACTGGTCATCGGGAATATCTATCAATTTAAGGAAGGAGGAAGTAGCACTATCTTTGTCGGAAATTAGTGTCTGTTTTACTACAAATATAGAGGACAGTATTTTTTTAACTGTTTCTGTCTTAAAAGGCTAGTTGTACAATGCACGCAACTCCTATTTTCCCTATAAAAAGATAAAGTCTAGTCTTAGAATTTCTCAATTCCATTTCCCCACTGTAGTATTCAGCTCATTCATTTGCATACACCTTTCCACAAAGGTTATCTTTATAGAGGGATTCTTTGTAACACCTTTTCTACTTTCAGAAAAATGTGAATAAACTTCCTGAATGTTCATGACATAGATTATTTGATTATTTTAAACGTGTTCGTTTTTTTTGAAAGATGGAACGAAAGCTTTAAGAAATAAACATGAGTAGTGATTTAGAGATTCTGATTCGTTTTAACCAAAACATCAATTATTTCAAGTCCTCTGCTGATTAGAAAGTAGTAATCACACTTAATATGTCAAAGCATTTTGATATTATGTTTTGAACTCCCATAAAATACCATGACAAATTCTAATAATTATCTGAAGGTTCAACATATTCCAGTATCCATTTTTGCGTCTGTTAGAGAATCTAAGTATGCAACTTGCCTAAGAAGAAAAATTCTAAAAGAGGATGACACAATCATCTTAGGAGGAAAGAAAAATAGTCAAATACCCTTTCCTTCTTTGCATAATTCCCTGGATTATAGAAAATACAGAGACCTAGCAGACAGCTGCCTCAGAGAGGACCTTGAGGCCTTTCAACTTACCCTCCTATGCACGAGTTCTAGGGTAGATAAATAACAATTTCAACAGCTACATCCAGAAGTACAGCTAGCTGATGAACCAACATCACCTGTTTCTAGGTTTTCATCATAACCCAGGGGTTCTTGCCTTGGTTCTATGTGATTCCACATCCTGAGCAAGAAGATAAAGATGTCACAAAATCTGCAGGAGAGCATTGACCATATTGGTTGCTGGAAATAAAGGATGCAAGGGGAAAAAAGGCTGACTTGTTAGAAGCAAAGTTTCAATCTAATGAAAATGAAAAGTAAGAAAAATCCATTTAATATGATATAGTAGATTCCTGGAGGATAGCTGATTTATATAGAATGGGCTTAGTAGTGATATGTGCAGCTAAAGCTTAAAGAGTTTTGTCTATAGAAAGGTTAATATGAGCCAACAGGTACATGAACTGTCAGCTAAATAAAGGAATGAATGAATGAATGAGTGAATGAATTCAAGTAGTATAGAATCAATGGGAGAGAAGATATGAGGGAATAGAACGAAGAAGAAAGGGAGCAGAAAGGAGGTAAGAGAGGGTTAAAGGGGGGCTGAAAGGAAACAAAGGTTTCTTGTCTCTGTGCAGCACAGAACACTCTTGAACTACTGAAGTGTAAGTGTGGACAAACTGTGGTCATTTGCAAGTGACCTGAAATGCACAGTCAAGTCAACAACTTCTAATGAATTCTTAGAATTCTTCTAAGGAATTCTTAGAATCTGATACTCATGTTCAAACATCCTAGGAAGAATTGGAAATGTTGCTTTTGGTCCCAAGAATTACACATAGACATAGATGAATGGAAGACACAAAGTAGAACTGAATTCTGTAAGAGGATCTCAATGTCAAATTCTTTAAGATAAAACTTGGAGGTGGGAGCAACTGACCATTGGCACCCTGAGTGAGAGACCAACGACTTGGTTGCCACAAAGTTAATTCAATCATACAAAAGGTGGTAAGATTCAATAATCTGTGAAATGTAAAATCACCCTCCTGACCTTAAGTTCTAATAAGCAAACAATTTCCTGTGGTGCAAATTAGGTTTCTGCAAAAGATTTTCTGTTATAAAAACACTGAAAACAAATGACTAGCCTTGGGGAGATGAGCCAAGTCTTTAGGAAACCCTGAGAGAATCCTCTGTTCCTTGCATGTCTGCTCTATAGAGAACTAATCTCCTTCTCTAGGCATGTATTAATATCTCTTTGTCCTCTCCCATGCTGGCAGAACTTTGGGAATTTGCTCACGGCATGCTTTATCTTGCTAAATATAATAGTCTGTCCAGTATTCTTCCTTTGTGAGAAGTCCCTATTCACTTCCATAAATTATGTGAATGGATCTGGAGCATACTTTCCTTCCTTTAATAGCGACTATTCCCAAAGGGGGCCCTAAACACACCAAACAACTGCTCCTACACGCAGTTCAATACATGATATTGATATGTATTATCACTGGGCAAATTCAGAATAGAGGCCAATTTAACACACTCCTGAACAATTCCCTTTATCTCCTCCTACAACCCTGTCATAGGACTGAAGGAAGTCAGAATAATTTTGCTATAGTTAACAGAGAAACTCTAAGTAACAAGATAAATCTGCTAATGCAAAAACTTCAGTAGACCATTACAAAAGCTAACCAAAATTATATAAATATAAGATGATACATATTTCTCTAATCTAATAATTATTTTTAAATATGCTTTTTTTATTATCTCTTGTACTGTAATCTTTGAAGATATGGCTTTTGATACTGTGAGTTCCTGGCTTTGATTATTTCTTATACATTTATTGTACAGGACTACACCTTTTAATGAGCAAATGCAATTGGTGGTCACCACAGTATGAGAAAGATAATGAAAATACCTACATCAAGAATTCTTTCTAGTCATCTACAGAAAATGTTCGACTTTACATGACTAATTTTCTGGTAAATATGTTCAAAATGACTTCAGAGGAAACACAACTTTATTACTCATTGTGGCTTTGAATTCAAATGCCCATCAGGCCTCCTTCCGTGGCGAAGTGACCTCAAGCTCACATGAGTTTGGCAGGCCTCTTGTATCCCTTGGGTTAAGGATGAATGGGGCTAATAAAAATAGCCCTAGCACCTAATCCTTGAGACCTTTCTCATTCTGGTTCTAGTCGCTGCTCTGGCAGATTACATCTGTTCATGGGAGGCAGGTTTTCCTAACTGCTAAAGTCTTTCCAGATACCTGTGCTGCTGATACAGCAGCCACTAGCCACATGATACTATTTAAATATCATTTAAACATATTTCAATTAAATTAGAAATTCATTATTTCTCAGTTGTTCCAGCAACAGTTCATGAGCTCAGTTCTCACATGAGACTAGAGACTAGTGTACGGAGCTTTTTATTCATACTCCTCAGGACAGTTTTGCTCAAGGATGCCATTTTGTTCTTGGCTTGGGAAAATCTTTGTTAGAATGCAAGACTTTATCCCTGGATCAAAGTGGGCAACTGTTGGTTCATTTGTTTACTCAACAGTTTATTTTCTAGTTGCATATGAACCACAGATATTAAGTTGTGACAAAAGAGACACAACCACCTGCTCTTGTGAAGTTGATATGCTCATGTGAAAACCAACAATAAACAGGTAAACAGCAAGTAGAGAAAAAGAGCATTTTAGTTATGAATTTCAATGCTGGTGCCTTTCCCTGTTAGCTTCACAGTAACATGATAGTTTTGCTTCACTCAGGTGAGCCAGACACCTTACTCCTTATGTTAGTCAGATGATAAGCACTGATGGTTTTAAGATTTACTTTGAGTACAGGAATTTTCTCATCCTTCTTTAGAATTTCCACAGCTGAATTCTTGTCCTGATTATCTCTCACCAAAAAAAAAAAAAAAAAAGTGGGATGGGGTTCTCCAGGTTTTGTAGTTTCAAGTATCATATTTTTTAATGTGACCACTCTTTACTATTTCTATTCTCAAATAATACAGCAAACTACCAGACTTTCCCACTGGAGGATCCTATTTACCCCCAGCCTCTTAACCTTGTCATTAGAGCTTCAGAATGTCTTGGGAACCAATATCTTTTCCACACCCAATGGACCCCATCATCTTATGTCACTATTCATACCTGAATAAATAAAACAATCTCCCCAACAGGTTTAATATCTTCTCTCTCCCTTGCAAGTGATCATGCATTCTAAATCTTGGTTAATCTTTCAAGAAAAACAAAAAGTCTGCCATTGCCCTTTTCTTTCTTTGCACTGGGAGCAATTCTCTTACCTGTCTCCTCACTCCCTCCTGAAAACGCATGCCTGCTGCCACCCCTTCCCTGGTCAGGATCACCTCTCAGCTATCTGCAATTGTGCTAAATGACCAGAAACATGAACAGGTGAGAGCCTCAGCAGCTTAACATCCCCTTGGTCCTTGACCTTATACATTCTAGGAGCAGTTCCCAAATCAGCACTATTTCAAAAGACACTGACTAAGTAGCCCAGTTCTTTGGAATTGGGGATACCGTCGTGAGAGTGCCTTGCTTAGGGCTAGAATTAGGACTGTGTTTGGGGGTCTCATCACTGGTTACACTAGCATCTCTCTTCCAATTAACAGCTTTCTTCCTGTGCCATTCTGGACTTTGCCCTCATGGAGTTTACCAGGGTTCCTCATTCTCTATGCCATGGAAGGGAGCTGTCTTCACCTCCCAAGGTTCCTTCTTCCAGTCTTCTCTGTCCCATGTGTTCCCTTTCCTGTATCTCTCCAAACAACCTGAAAAAATGATTGGCTCAGATTTTGACATAGAGAAGAAATATAAATACTGGATAGATAAGAAAAATTAGTCCTGGCCCCCTAGAGCTATGAAATTATTTCCAAAAGAAACAAGTAGATCAATAGAATAAAATCCAGACCCCAGAAATAAACCCACACATCTATGGATAGTTAATCTTTGGTGTTACAGGGCTCACCTACAATAGTTCCCAGTGTACTGAGGGGGAAAAAAGGGTTGTTTTTTTCTTTCATGATACAGCTAACACTGAATAATTCTGTTACCGATGTGTCTGTTTCATTTGGGAGTGAGAATTAAAACTTGTTCAGTCTCTGAAAATGAACTTAGATATTACAAGCTAATGTACCTCTTGACTCATATGACATATTTTATACCAGCATATGTCTCCTCATGTTATCTAGCTCAAGCTTCCCTAATCACCTCCCTCCCACAGCTCCAGCAAACTCTTCTTTAACAATGCACACAACACACACACACACACACACACAGAGAGGGGGGAAAAAAGCTTTTAGAGATAATTTACTGAGTTCACTGATATAATTGGGAGTTTTAAGAAGCATAAGCAAACTATTTCCTCATATTTTGTCCAATTTTACAAACCTTTCCCATTTCCTTGCCACCCACGTGAAGCCCACGCTCCCCTTTTTCTCTAGAGTCCTAAGCTCAAGGGCTTTGTCTTAGTCAGGTGATGGCTTTCTGTAGGCAACTTTTGCCTCAACATTCTCAAACTAAAATCAGCATAGTCTGTAGCCAAATCATGCAGTAGAGATTAATTATTTTCACCACTGACCAGAATGATAAAAAAAAAAAAAGAAGAAGAAAGAAAGCAAACACTACTTTCTTGTGACTGGAAGTGAAATACTCCTGGCATATTTTAAATGCCAAAGGACAAAACTGCAATTGGTATTCACCGGTAATTAAAGGAAAAATAATATAAGATTCACTTTCTTTACCTTTTCAAAAACATACAATTCCTTTTTCAAGAGGGTTCAATGCATGAAAGAAAGGTCTCTTATCAGCAGCTGCTCTAGCAATCAAGGAAATTTTTTCTTACCTTTCTGTCATATTTCATTGCAGTTTAATTAATTCTTATAGTTATATATCTGTTAATCAACTATACAAGTAATATCTAAAGTAGGGAATTTTTTTGCCTTACTTCATCATAATTATTGTTTCTACTCTTAAAAACTGAACTCTGTTATGTAGACTATTTTAGTTACTCAGATCTCTTGAGAAATATTAAAGATTAATAGACATACATATATGCATAATACAATACACAACAATGTGCATAAACAATTATCAAAAACACAGCTGGTTCAAAGTCAATCAGTATTTAACCCAATTATCAATACCATTGTCCAGGAGTTTCAGGCATAGAAATTATCTTTACTTGAAAAAGTACATAAGATAAGCATTAGATCACAGTTGACTGGAAGATGCTGAAATTATGCTAAATGCCTCTATATGTGTATGATAATATTTACTAAACAAACACATTCAGTACTTGCTATGGCAGGTACTATTCTTAGCCTTTCATGAATTGTAATTTATTTAATCCTCATAATAACTCCTTTAGTGTGGTAGTATCATTAGCCCCATTTTACAAATAGGAAATTGCAGCCTAAGAGAAGTGTAGAGAGCAAATAAATAGCAAGTTAAAATGTGAACCTAGAACTCTGGCTCCAGAATCTGAGCTCTTCAGTCCTCTACTAGACTATTACTGGTAGTCAGAAATGATTAACATATTTAGAATCCAATTTCAAAGTAGGAATGTTATTGCTTTAAAAATTATATTTAAAAAAGTATCCTTTGATATCTGAAATCATTTTCTGGCTGCTTCCACATAGACAACCAAGGCCTCCTGGTCCCCACTGACTCAGGTCCCTACTTCTGTCTACTCATACAATGCTGTGCTCTCTAGTAGCACCTATATAATGTCTATATGTTAAATATTAAGTTCTTTGTGAGCAATGAGTACGTAAAGTTGACAGGCGCATCTCCAACTCATGGTTCCTGAGCAGATAGAGCATTGTTATAAATCTTGCAGCAGCTAAAGAGTTAAATTGCTTTCATTACTAGTTAAGGCACCTTTTCTTCCCTTTAGCCATGGGAGTAGGCACCTGTTCTAATTTAAGTTAGCAAGTGTGTGGAGGCAGGCTTGTGATTGGAAGAAAATGATATAGCAGGAAAATATGTTAATGGTCCATCCCCATTTTGGCACAGAGTTTTCAAATTTGGGGGAGTTTTGAACTTAAAGACAGGGAAGCCCTTCTTTTGAAGAAGTTCCAGCACAGCTGCATAAAGAACAGCTAAAAGTCATGGAATATATACTAAGCTACTATAATAAAACACTTCTACCAAAACCTCACATCAAGCAAACAATTACCCACACTGCTCTCCATGAGAAATGACGTGATGTCATTTTGTGCAGAGAACATGAGAACAACTTGCAGCTACACACAGAATTTAGACACACTCTGAGAAACCTTTCACATCCCATTTTAAGCATTTCCAGGAAAACTACTTTAGAAACTCTTAAGGCCCAAACATTTCAATTGAACTAAACTTATTAACCAACACAAACAACAACTTTTCTAAAATGCTTATTTCTTTATAACTGGGAGAATTTGTTAGAACAGTCCTGCTAACTCCTGGGAAATAAAGTTATAGACAGAAATAGTGATTTATTTACTTTCATTCAGGAATACTCATCAAATTGTTAATTATGTACCTATTATATGTTACTCTATTGAGTACACATACATGTTTTCTGTCAATAAAACCATATCTTTAAATCATTCCCAGATTTCTTGTCAAATTTAGCAGAACTATATGGTAAGCTCTATGTATTCATGGGAAGGAATAGCACAGAATCTTAGTGGACATAAATAATTATATATTTTATCTTTTTATTTTATCTATTTATATTCTACATTTCACTTGTTATTTGTATTTTATGGCAGGGGTATAAGTAGGTACATGTCAACCTATATATGTACTTTGAATGTTCTGACTGATAAGTCTTCATTCACCAGTTAATTCATCAAAAAAAATTAAAAGTCCACTGGCACATAAGCTGACAGTATGTAGTGGTATAGGGTTCATGGGTTAGATACTGTTATTTGGTCAAAGAGTCACCAGGGCCCATCCATCTTCTCCTACAGTTAGGACAATAATGCCACTCTCCCTGCTTCCCTGCAGCCTGAGGTTCCCCCTTAGACCTGCAACTAGAGTACCAAAGGCACTGCCACCCACCCTCTCCCTGTCGTGAACATCTGATGCCTGAACCTACAATGGAATATCATGCAATTGAAAAGCAAAAAAAAAAAAGGCAACTTGATGGAGACTGGACAGAGAATAAAATGCCATTCCTGAGGAGCTAAACTAAAGCACACAATCCCCTTGGTGTGAGGGAAAAATAAGTATTTTTGTTTGTACAGACCACTTACCATTAGAGAGCTAAATGTCCTCCAATTGACACATTGGTTGAGACAGTCATGGTTTAAATCCTGATCCTGCCTGTGTGACTTTAGGCAAGTTACTAAACATCTCTACACTTCAGTCTCTTGTCATAAAATGGTCATACAAGCAATTGCTGACAAGGATTATTGGGAATTATTATAAAAAAGATCAAATATTGTGCATAAAGGAATTGGGTTTGAACTTGGCACATAGTGTTAATCTCCAATATTAAAGGCATACTTTGTTTATTTTTTCTAATAATACATATGTATTTTTAATTTATTATTTTTATTGTGTTATTTTTTATTGCAGTAATATTGATATGCAATAGTGTATGATGCAGAGGTATAGGTTCACAACTCTTCAGGTGGATATTGTCATATCATATCCACCACTAAGTTACCATAATCTAAGGGTAGACTTTAACACAAAATATAAGCAAGAATGCTTCTAAAGTAAATATTGTTTCTTACTCCCACCCTCAAAGGATTGTTCAGAAAATTTAAGTATTAGAGGGATAGAGAATTCAATTCAATATTTATCTGATATATCTTTATAATTCTCACTCTACATATCTTTTAGGTCAAGACTTCTATAATGAGCCTTAAAATACATGTATTTTCATGTTTTATTAAATCAGGTGATACAAATATCAGCTGACAATTACTATAAATTAAATTATTAATTTTATAATTTCTGTGATTTTCTAATTGTTGTGACAATATTGTGTACAATATTGTGACAACTATTTCATAATAATTCTCAGTAATAGATAATACTTCTTCAATCATAGTGATAGTCTGAAATGACTACCAATAACCTTACTACTTTCTCTTACCACATCACCCAGAAAACCAAGATATTTAGGGTATGAATGTTTTATTTATTTGGTAATATTTTCAGGACATTCGGTCATTTCTCTTGGATCACTGAAAAAACATCAGGTCACTGGGTTTTGTATTGTTTGTTTAATTCTAGTTAGAAGCATTTTAGTTTCAGTCCAACAAGATGATCACGCCAGCTATTTCTCTTTGGAACTCATCTTGCCAGGCCAATAAAAGACTGTGTTGCCAGACCTAGAAACCTTCCATTTATAGCCTTCCATTAAGCCTCTTAAGGGTAGGTATTTATTCCAATTAAATATTTAGAAGTAGGTCCTTTTATGAAATATGTTTTTTATTAATTCAAAAAGAGATCACTGTTTAAACTTCTAAATCCTTTCTAATAGGATTTGAGTTGATCCAGAACAAGAGGCATAATTGATTAAGATTGTACAAATAAGTCAAAGCATACATAAGTACTGGGAAAAGAGGATGCAAATATAAAAGAGATTGTTGTCATGAGTGTGTAAAATTCCAGCTCAGAACTCTATGAAGCTAAGGTGAATGCAGAAATAAGAGTTGATACAGGCATTCTTGCTATACAGCAGATCTGTAATACTTTCATATGCTAATTCTAGATGTGGGCATGTAATTAAATCCCCAATACAAATTTATCTTCTGGGGTCCTTCATCAAGGAAAATTGAGTTTCATAATATACAGTATTCTCATCAATGAGGTTCAGTGGCTGCTTTGAACTTCAAAAAAAAGTCAATAGTACAATGTTATAACAATATTTTAAAAATGATTTTTACCCTTAGAACCTGGATTATTACATAGTAGCTCAATATATAAAATAAATAAAAATGTCTCTAATTGAAACAGTTAAAGTGCCTGAAGCTACCATAATCACTGATTATAGAATCTAGATAAGGAAAAGACCTGTGTAGCCAACAAACTGATCATATTAGTTACAAATATAAAAATGCAAATAAAATGTCCTGTAGCTAATATCACGCTTAATGGTAAATGATTACACGCTTTCTCCATAATCTTGGGGACAAGGCAATGATGTCTATTCACATTACTTCCCTTGAACATTGGATGGGAGGCCCCAGTCAATGTAATAAAGTTGGAGAGTGGTGTGGGACTGGGGGGGGGTGGGTATATATAGCAGCCAATAAAAAAGTCATTGACAGAAAAAAAGAAGGAGCAAAATATCATTTTCCCAGACAACCAGATTATGTAGAAAGTCTTAAGAATGTAAAGGAAAACAAAAGACACTAAAACTAGTAAATTAATTAAACAACACTTCAGGATCAATAAATATAAACAATAGATAACAGATACAAATCAAAAGACAAAAATCATTGCAATTTCTCCATATAAGCAATAGAGAATTGGAAATTAAATAAAAAATACAATAGCATCAAAGTGAAAAGGAATAAAATACTAAAGAATGAAGTCAAAGTGTATGCAAGGAAATACCCTTAAAACTATAAATATTATGAAGAAAAAATTTTTAATGCACATGTGCAAAATATGCACAACAAAATACAAATATGAACCATATTACAATACTATTACACACCCGTTAGGATGACTTAAAAAGATGGAGCAAGTAGAAATCTCACACAATGCTGGTGAGAAAGAGAAATGGCACAGCTAGTCAGTTCATAAACAGGTTCATATAATGTTAAGCATATGTCAGCCATACAGAGCAACACTCTAAGTAGTAAGTAAATAATATGCCTACCCTACCAAGAATACTCCAGCAAATTCATTCATCATAGCAAATAGGGAGGAAGAAATCAACTGGAAATAGAACCCAACTATCTATCAATAAATGATTGACCATCTCATGATACATGCATTCAGGTACTCAGCAATAAAAAGAAACAGACTATTTTGCTATTGTTATATGCATTTATATGGATGAATTTGCTGAGCATACTGTATCGTTCCATTTATACAGAATTGTGAAATAAGCAAAACTAATTTATAATGGAAGAAATAGATCAGTGACAGCCCAGGTTTGTGGAGGGTTAAGTGAAAGGAGAGATTGCAGTGTGGCACAAGGGAGCTTTTTGGGACAATGAAAATGTTCCATATATCTATCGTGATGATGGATACATAGCGGTATACATTCAACACAACTGACCAAAATCTGTATTTAGAATGCATGTGATTTTTTTATTTTATTATTTATATTTTTCCTTACATTGTTATGTACCCAAAGTTCTCCAGTCACCATGTCACCCAAGAACCATCATCCTGATCATTTGTGTTCATCCCTCCCCTGATTCTTCCCTCCCTCTCACCTCCTCCCTTATTATATGCATTAGTTATCAGTTCTAACTTTTTCTAGTCCCATTGTTTGTTTTCTCTGTGTCCCACATATAAATGAGACCATCTGCTATTTATCTTTTTCTTTCTGGCTTATTTCTATTATCTTTTTTCTTTCTGGCTTATTTCAACTAGCTTGATTCCTTCTATCTCCATCCATGTTGTCACAAATGTGATATGAGTTTGTCTTTTTTGATTGCTGAGCATGCATTTTATAAAATGTAAATCATACCTCAATAAAGGTTTGAGAAGTGGAAATAAATTCCTACACCCATTACTGAATCCAGTGAATCTGTACTCACTGAAGCTGTAACAAATGAACTATCAAAGCCATACAACCAAACTCATCCATAAGTAAGTTGCGGTGTGGATGTAAGCCCCCTTTGAGGGTCAACAGGATTCAAGTTGCTGGCAACAACAAGGACAATTTCTCTTATGTTCAGATGAGATATGTCCACATTTTTTTCCACCAGGCAAACTGTTCCAGAGCTAATATAACAGTGTAATCCCTGCCAAACCTATTGAAGTGTGGAGTTGAGCATGGAGGGGAAGCTAAAAGGACCAATGAGATTGGAGGAGACTGGAAGATGATCTGGAGAAGCTATGTGGAGAAGAAAGACATGTGAAGAAACTCTGCTTGCTTCTCAGCCTTGGACTTACTACCAGGGGAACATGAAAGGACGCATTTGAAAGAGAAGAGATGTGGGTGAGAGATCATGGAGAGAGCTAATATTGGTAGCCTTTAACTTCACTCATTTGGCCCCTGCTGCCTCTTTTGTATGCCTCCCCACCAGAAGGTATCTTAGACTTGTGGCCAGCTTTTGAGCTTCAGTGGTTCTGCTTTGGTTCAAATGTGTCTGGCTGGGCATTTACCCACAATGGTAACTTTGGGCATTTACCCACAATGGTAACTTTGGGCATTTACCCACAATGGTAACTTTGGGCATTTACCCACAATGGTAACTTTGGATATTTCATGGTCAAGCTATTTTAACTATATTCTTATTCTCTTTATTGCACATTAATTCTATTAAAGTTCTTTTCTACTAAAGGTCTTATATCCAAGAGTATGTTAGCCTTGATGCAGCAGATAGCAGAGCCCATTTAGAGAATTCAGAATTGGGGGTCCCAGGCTGCCCCTCAGTATGCCACCTAAAGGAGAAAGATTATGTGGGATCTTCCTGCAGAAGACACCTACTCTTAGCACTGATTACTAGAGACAGTACTCAGAAAACCTCTGCCTAGCCCATTCTCCAGCAGGTATGTTCTTTAGTAAAGACTTCAATTGTAAGCCATGATAAGACATTTTTTTTGTATCTTTATCACTTTCACTGCTCCTAACCAGGACAGTCCACTAATCCTAAAGCCTCCACCCCCAAGATGGACCCTAAGGAATGTGTTCAAAAACTTTAGGTTTCAAACAAAAATGGTTTTAAAACATTGAAAACATAACTAACATGGTGGTTTGTAGTTTCTTAATTTCTTAAAAAAATCATTTCTTCTGAAGAGCTCACTGGAAATCTAATACTAGTATTACTACTAAAACTGTGATTTTCAAACACCTATTGATTTTAACCCAAATCCTGAGAGATCTATGATGGGCTGGGATTAGAACCCAAGGGTTGGCATTTTAATACCTCCCTGGAATTAAATCAGGTACCTCCCATGCAGACAGCCGTCAAACATGGGCTGGGAAACACTAATCTGAAGGGTCCACTGTACCGTGCTCTGCCTGACACACTTAATTTTTTAGTCATGCAATTTAGTTAGAGTGAGTTGACAGACAGGCTAGAAAATAATCAAAGACATAATCAAAATCAATTTAGTCACTACATACTTTCTCCAAACTGTCACTCATGAAGCTCATATTTGCATGGGATGATATAGAACTGAACATTATTAAACAAAAGTTGTCCTGTCAAAAATAAGTGACATTGATTCTACAAACAGCACAATCGTAGGAAAACAACTCAGGCAGAATCTTAACTCCTTGAGAGTGGTGACATGGATTGCTTAAAAGAACATGAAATAGCTTACTGTGATAGATTAAAAATGTCTTCTGAGAAAAGGTGTGAACTCTTACAGGTGGTATCCAGATGGGGAATTAGTCCCTTCCCACCCACATGAAGAAAGAATATAAAATCTGTTTCACTACAGAAGAAAAGGGAGACATTTTGTGCCAAGATATTTTGCAATTTGTACATGGGAAGAATATTGCAAGTCTTGAGCATAATCTATATAATGTGTAACTGTATAATGTCAGATAAAATAGATAACTAAACTATAGAAATTGAGTTGATAGAGAATATGTTAAAATCTAAGCTTCAATCAGCAGCAGAGATACACAGTGTGCCATAAGGACAGCTGCCTTTGATCTTGAAAATCATCAATCCAACGTAATTCTCATGAAATCAGAAGAGGAACAGCAAATGCAAAGAAATTGGAATCCAGAAGAGGCTCAACTACAAGTATACAGAGATACCCTCTAACCTCTCATGAGGAAGAATTTCACCAATACTGTAATAAGTGGAATTAACTCCAGGACAACATGTACTTGTAGCTGAATGTAAGGTATGTATAGATTTAATAAATAAAAATCTATACAGGACCAGGCATGGTAGTGCATGCCTGCAAACAGCAGTCTATGAAGCTGTGGCGGAAACCAGGGGTCACGGTTCAAGTCCCACTTGGGGCAATGTAGCGAGACCTAGTTCCAAAAAAATAGCTGGGCATGGTAGTGCACGCCTGTAATTCCAGCTACCTGGGAAGCTAAGACTGGGGATCACTTGAGTTCAAGGTACCCCGGGCAATGTGAGCCTGCAGTTCCATGGGAAAAAATAGCAAGACCTAGTCTCAAAAATAAGTAAATAAATAAATAAAAACTATTACATACCTTACATTTGAATCCACACATACCTTACATTCACCTACAAGTACATGTTGCTATATATATATGTATATATACATACATATATATGTATAAACCTAAAGCTAATTAACTATTTAGTGCATATTAGAAGTTTATGTTGCAGGAGTGGCCTTGCTTTGTAAGCTCTAAGAATTGGTTTTCTCCTCCTTATAATGCAAGTGCCTAAACCAAGCTTGAGGATTGACAAATGGCCAGCCACCCAACTAGATGGAGTCAGCCCTTTCCTCTTTCCCTGCCCTGATCCCAGTCCCTTTTATTTTACAGATCCTGGCTGATGTAGATAACCACTTGGTTAAGACATTACCATAGGAAAGAGATTAATGAACTTAGCACAACTAATAAAAAAAAAAGAGCAAGAGCAGGGGTTTGAGAGAATGGAAGGGGCACCAGAGGGAGGAGGGAGGGGGAAATAAAAGAACACAGGTTGTAACCCAAAGAACAAAATAAAATAATAATAATAACAATAAAAGACTTGATTTTCTCTTTTCCCCTCATTCCTTCTTTACTCTGTTCCCACTTTAAATTCATGCTCCTGTGATTTGACTGCACCAACCAAGTCCTAGAAAACTACACATGCCTTCGTTGCCCCCAATAAAAGCAGGATCCCAGTCCCTCTCTCCCTCTCCCTACAACCTCCATGTTGAAGTGCAGGGAAAGATTGACATCCCATGCCCACCCCCCACCCCCCATAGACTAGGAAGGTAAACAAAACTTCAGGAACAAGGGACTAAGGAAAATTCATGCAAAAACCACCAAAAACAAACTTCAAAGACCATGACTAGGCTTGGGGGCACCTGACAAGGCCACCTGGGATCTGAAGAAACAAAGCAGGGAACCAATGAAGTTAACACAAGAAAGGTTGTGGGGCAAAGTCACACAAAGGAAATCCCTCCTCTCCATAACTTCAGCCAATCACAATTAAGGACTAAGGGCATTCATAAAATATCTATAAGAAGATTTATAAAATAAGATTTCTGGCATGACCACACAGTAATCTTACCATTCCCAGGTCATTTTGACAGGGATGCCTGCTTTCTTTTCTACTTTTATTTTTCATCTATTACTTCATCTTTCTTAAATAAATTGGCTTCTTTAAACTCATCTCCATGTCTTTGGAGTACTTTTTACAGCTTCAACAATTAGAATCTGGTTGAATAAAAGTAAGATATGGTCTACACCCAGCATCATCTTGGTCCAGATGTGCTATATGATTTCCTGGACATGTTAATAATTAACCTCTACTTTTTCAAAGTTTTCTGATAGTTATTGCTGAAGGGCATCTTGTAAACCTAGGAATTCTAAAGGCAGGGCCAGTCCTAGTATCCACGGTTTGAGAAGAAACAAAATAGTTCCTTCATTCTCAGTAAATCCTTTTAATGACTTTGTTGTCATATATATTTTTAAGAAAGGGTATTCAAATTAAAAAAAAAATTCAATCAAAACTTAAAATTCTAAAACATAAGAGCATATTTTTTTTATTGGTGGCACCAAACTTTTAATAATGAGCTTTAAGGAAATGACCTTAAGAAAAGAATTAGACCAGGTGGGCTTAATAGACATTTATAGGGTACTATATCCCCAAAATCTGAGTACACATTCATCTGAAGAGTATATGGTATTTGGAGAAGATACAGATAAGGGAGGAGGAAGGGGGAGAGGAGGGGGAGGAGGAGGAAGGAGAGAAAAATCATTTATTTTAGGTTGATCACAAATCATATGTGTAGATTCTTAGAAATATCTGCTTATACCTTATAGGGTGTTACTGTTGCTAATTTTGCCTGATATTTGTCTCCAATCTGAAGAATCTGAGAGAGAACTCCATATTTGTAGAGGCCCAACTGTGCTACTGATTAAAAGAGGTCTTTATTCCATCAATATTTACATTCTGCTCAACAAGAGCAGGGAAACAACTTAGTGTGCCTGTTGCTTTCCCACTTAAACAGATTCTACTCAACAAAACAATTGTGGATCATTTTCTACATCTAATTATCCTTTCCACCAGATCTCTAGTAGAATGTCAATTCCCTGAAGACAGAGGCTGTGCTCTTTTTTTTTTTTTTTTTTTTTTTTTTGTCCCAGATAATGTGTGGCTTTGCATGGTAGGAGGACTAAAAATAAAAAATAAAATTACAAGCTAATTGATGGTTATGATGATGATCTTGTTCCAAATGCCTAAGGCCAGGCTGTGAACTATCTCAACCAGACATAATTTCCATTAAGTTGCAGATCTAAGTGACTTTGCCAAGCATAATTCTATTGCAATGAGTCTCTTAAAAATTATCTACTCTCTTCCCAATCACTCCCTTGCATTTCATTTAAAGTTTTAGCAACTGGCTCATTCTCCACCATTATGGTAGGCACTATTTTTAGTAACTCAAATATTCCATTTTTCTTTTTCTCCATGGTGCTCACTTTGCAAAAACCCAACTTACATCCTCTTCCCACTTGTACTCTAGCAGCTCAAAGTGACTGGAGAAAAACATTCACTTGAGTTACCTGGTTTTACGTAAATGTTTAAGAAAGAACTTAAAGAAGATTAATTCCTTAGATGCGCAATCACAAATCTCAAGTAGGAACTCATCACTTAGCACCCTTTTAGGGTACCCTAGTAAATTCATTTTCCCACTCCTGCAAAAATTTATTTTATATATTCTCCTCCACCTCATACCTCAGTACTGCCTCATTCCTCCTCCTCTCATTGTGGGCTGATGACTTTGACCTATTTCACTGAGAATAAAAGCAATCAGAAAAAATATTATGCTTTTTTCCACCATCAAGTCTTCCAACTTAATCACATCTGACCCATTCATTCTGGGTCAGTTTGAGTAACCAAACTCCCCTTGGTCCATTTAAAACAACCCTCCCCACTGCAATGGATTCTATCCCTTCTCACCTTCTCAGTATTTTACTACTGCAATTCTTCCCAATCCTTTCTGTCCCATTTTCAACTTTTCTCTTAACTGGATCATTTCCATTAGGATTTAAACATGATATTAAAAGCCTTTCATCTTCCCTTACCTTACACCACTCAAGAAAGTTAACTGGAAATAGATTAAGTGCTAAAGATACATTATCAGAAACTATAAAAATCCTAGAAGAAAATATAAGAAAAACTTTCTTGACATGGGTCTTAATGATGCTACTATGGATATGAAACTTGAAGTACAACCAACAAAGTAAAAAATAAATAATTAGGACTATATCAAACTGAAAAGCAGTACACTGCAAAAGAAACCATTAACAAAGTGAAAAGAAAACCTACAGAATGGAAAAAAATTGCAAATCACATATATGATTAAGAGGTTAATAGCCAAAATATATAAAAAATTCAAACTCAATAGCAAGAGGGAAAAAGTAAGTAATCTAATTTTAAAAAGGAAAAGGAAAAAATATGTTCCAAAACAGATGCAGGAAAGATCAACAGGTACATGAAAAGGATGCTCAATATCATAAGTCACTTGGAATTGCAAATTAAAATCACAATAAGATATGTCTCAGATCTGTCACATGACAAAGATAGATGCTGGAGAGGATCTAGCTAGAAGGGAACTCTTGTGCACTGTTGGGATTGCAAATTGGTGCAACCACTATGAAAATAGTATGGAAGAGCCTCAAAAAGTCAAAAATAAAACATATGATCCACTAATTCCACTTCTGGGAATATAGCCAAAGGAAATGAAAACACCAACTCGAAAAGATATCTGCACCCCATGTTTATAGCAGCATTATATTATTTATAATGACAGGGAAAAATCATCCGACACACACAAACACAAACACACACAGGCATTGCTAAATGAAATGAGTCAGAGACAAATACTCTATGATCACTCTTATATAGAGAATCTTATTATGTATACATATGTATTTTATAGATTAATAAATATATACATGCGTATTATGTGTATATTAGATGCATATATTACATATTATATAGTAAACACAGACACATATATAGAAAAAGAGATTATACTTGGGGCTGTTAGAAGTGGAGGGTGGAAAGAAAAATTGAAGGAGTGACTAAAAGGTACAAACTTTCATTTGTAAGTATTATGGTTGTAACATACAACATAGCATCTATATGTAATATTATTTTATTGGATACAAAGGGCATTAGAATAAGTCATCAGAGTTCTTAATAAAAGGGGGGAAATCTCTCACAAATCTCTTCGTTCAGCCTATTTGACCTTCAGCTTCTTTAGCCCATCTTTCTGCCTCTGCTTTGACAAAGTTGTCAACTTGTTTCCATTCACTCTTTGACTCCAGTGAAGGTTACAACAACCTCCATCTTACCACATCTGTCTCCAACATACCTAAATTCTCAAAAGTGCTGGCTTAAAAGCTCTTGAAGACTTTACTTGGTTTCCAGTGAAGAATCCAGTCTTAATACTTAGGCACTTTTTTTCCTCAGTTTACCTCTTCCTTCTCTCAGTGTTAGGCCTCACCAGAGTTCATTCTTAAGTATATTCTTGGGATCTTTTCTTTATATTTATTTCTAGATAATCTTATCTAGTTTCAAAGTATTATAAGATCACTAGCATACTGATTGTTCACAAATCATACAAATATCCTAAAGTCTCTATATTCCATACTCTCACCTTTGATTTTTACTTCTGACTCCTCCCTGTACCCTAAGCTCAGAAAGCTACCATGGCTATTTAGCATTTCCATTTATTACTATCTTCAACAAATTTGACCTTCCCCAGGTCACCTTCATCTCAAGTTACTACCATGTATAATTTTTCAGACCAAAAATCTCAGTGTAATCTTTGGTGACTTATACTTTTGATGATCAAATAACATTATCACTTTCCTCAACTTTGATCTAAGACATTTGCAAACACTGTAGGCTGTACTTTCAAAATAACCCTGATCCAAAATCTATCATCACTTCTAAAGCTACCACCTGAGTCCAAACCCTACCCTTTCTTACCTAGATAATAGCAGCAGTTTAATAACTTGTCTCTCTGATCCCAGTCTTGCCTGTAGTCTATTGTCTGTTACACTTTTAAAAACATGCCTTGGGCATGTATTAAAAACATGCCTTCGGCTGCTAAAAATACAACAGTATATATTGACTGGATTGAATTTGATCCCTATGAGACTGATAGACTTCCTCAAAATCCAGGATTCCCCATGGTCAAGTCTGCCATGTTGACTACATCCCCTGCTCACTCCGTTCTGGAATAACCTACCTTTTTGTCTCCACAGACAAAATTTCCATCTCTTTCAAGCCATTTCTTCATGTTGTTATCTGAAAATCGCTCTCCTAGTAGCCTCACATAAATAAACCCCTTCCAGCATTTAAATATCCTCTCCACATTAGTGTTACAAGGAGAACATGTCCGGCCAACCAGGTGAAGCATCCCACCCCATCTTCCAGCCATACCATTCCTTATTCTTTTTCTTTCTTCTATTATATAATTCTTTGTAATGTCTGATTTATGTATTGTTTACTGTTTACTGACTGGCTTCTTCAGAAGAAAGTGACCCTCCAGGGAAGGACACTGCTGTATTTACTACTGTGGCCCCACACCTGTGCAAACTAGTTCCAGCCCTCCATAGAGTTCAGTGACATTTCCTTTTTATTTACTTTATTGAAGAACCATCGGTTCACATACTGTATATTATTCAGCGGTATATTATCACTCCTCTTCAGATATTTCACACTCCACCTGCCACCAAAACACACAGAGTCCTCCACCATAATCCACTGGTCCCTCTATGTACCCTGTTCCCCAACCCCGTTTCCCCATCTGGGAGCCTCAATTCTATAGTCATATTTCTAGGGTTTGTTATTGGTTTGATTCCATATGACCCTTTGCTTTGTTTCTCCATACTCTACATATAAGTGACACCATGTGGCATTTGTCTTTCTCCTCTCTCACTTCACTCACCATATACCCTCCAGTTCAGTCAATGTTATCATCAGTGGCAAGAGTTCATATTTTTAGTAGATGAGTAATATTCCATTGCACATATAGAATAAATAAATGGAGTATTTTTACCTGCTGAAAAAAAAACTGGTTGATTTAACTCACTGTTGGTGTGAGGACAGGTGACATTTCAATGTAGGCTATGTTCAACCGGGTTATTTTTTAACCATCTTTCTGTTCTATTGTTCACTGTCTAACCCACCAACATTCAGCATAATCATGATGCCTGGTAGCAATCTACATATAAGCATGATCTTTATTAGGGTCCTTCTAGAGCCCAGAGTACATGAGGAAAAGTTTATTGGAGGCAGATACAAGATACAAGGCAAGATACAAGAGTGCCGAAGCATAGCTGCTTTTGTATTCTATCCACTAAGTCTCCCCCTCTCATCTCTTCTTTCCCCTCTATGACAGAATGTCAGCAAATTTAGATCTAAAAACATCTTCATAATAGATGTCAATATATGTTAAAGCGCAAGTGTGATGGTTCATTTCATAAGTTAACCTGACCAAATCAGGGCACCCAGATACCTTAGCTAACTAGTTTTCTTGGTATGAATGTAAAGGTGTTTTTGAGTAAGATCAACATTTGAATTAACAGACTGAGTAAAAGCAAACTTTCCTCCACAATGTGTGTGAGCCCTATCCAACATGTTGATGTGAATAAAACAAAAACTTTGCAACAGAGAATTTTCTCTCTCCACCTGACAGTCACAGAACTGGAGATGGGTTTCCTTGTATACTGAACTCAGAAAAACTCAGACTGACTTATACCACAAGCTCTCCCAGTTCTCAAGCTGTCACCCTTGGCCTGGAATTTGTACGTGGACTGCCATGTTTCTCAGGCCTTCAGAATACAGATCTTGGGAATTCTCAGTATCCATAATCATCATGTGAACTAACTCCTAATAATAAGTTTTTCTATAGAGGTAGAGGGAGAAAGAGAAAGACCAAAATGGAGAGACAGATAGAAGGACGTAGGGAAAGGGGAAAGGGGGAGGGAGGAGAGAAAAGAAAAAGAAATACTGCTTCTCTGAGGAATTCTGAGAAATACAATACCTTTTTCCTTTTTCCCTCCTAAGGAGATCGAGGATTAAGTTTCTCAGTGTGGGGATACCTTCACAGGGTCAATTCTTTCCTTATTTCATAGTAACAGACCTTCATTTATTCAGCTAGTATAAATCTGTTGACTAAAGTAATGTTGACACTGAGATCATTGGTGTAAGTTATATGCCTAAGATTCTATCCTTGAAACAATTTCAACTTCTCCCAATCACAAATAGGGAGAGCTGTAAACTCTTCTCCACTTCGCAGGATCATTATTTTCTGCGGGTCATCTCAGAATTATTTATTTATCAAATTAATGTAAATTTATGAGTTTGTAGTGGAAAGGGCAACTTTTTTCATTCAAGAGAATGAGTTTCCATTTTTAATTACCACTTGTACCTTTTGAAACAAAGAAATATTTGATCACTCATGACTATAAGAGAGTTATCTCAATAAAAAGATAAGGCTTTCTAGTATTATTTTATGCTCTATTTCTTGAAAAATGTTAATTCTCCCATACAAAAACATTGTATCCTTTAGGGAAGAATTCTTGATTATTCCCATCATTCCATTTTATTTTATATTAATAACTTTTTTCATTAATTTTACTATTAACTTTTGACTTTTAGCAATGCTTTATCACTACTGAATTCTTTCAGACAACCATAGGGTAATATAGTAAGGATTAACATCTTAATAAAGCAGAATAATATTTTTGCATTCTTAGAAAGTTCAAGGCCAAGATAATTTTCTCATAATCATCGTTTGGAAAAGCTTTCCCAAGGCTTTTATAAAGATGCCAAAAGAAATTCATCTTAAAATATGTTACCAAGTATTTCCTTAATATAGATTCACATGTAGCTACTGCTTATGCAACTCCAACAAGATCACAGGACTCTGAAATCAAAGATATCTCAATCTAGAATTCAATATAGTAAGTGCTGACATCCCTAACTTTCAGTAGCTTGTGCATATTTGATTATATGGTACAAAGAATAAATGACTTCCTTCTGGAATTCCTGATGTAGATTCAACTATCTAACCAAGATAGACAACCTTTTCAGCAATAACTTGAAAAATAGGAAAAACTTTAACTATAATCCTGATTTTGCTCCACTTTGCATCTGATTTTTAAAACTGAGTTTCCATCTAAAAAATCTTAGAAACACTTGACCATAAGGATATGAAGAAAGAATATTAGCAGGCCAAAACTTCAAATGTCTACATTTTAAAGAAAAGCCATGCTTATAAATACAACACTATTAAGATTCTCCCTCATGCCTCAGAACATAGGAGCAAAATTGTGTGTAATGTTTTAATGCAGAGAATGTGTTATTCTCTAAATTATTTAAGACTATTTATATTTTTATGTTGAAATTTAATCTCAGAGTTTCTTCAGATTAACTATTAAAAGTAAAACATTTACCTAAGCCTTGTTTTTGTCTTCTGATTGCATTTTTGCATAATTTAATTTAAGTATACTATTCTCAGTCAATTAGGGTACCAAGACAATATTCAAAAATTCAGTTTAAAAGCCATCTCTGCTCCCAGTTATTATAAAACATCAGTAGTTGGTCATGGGAGTTTTTTCATTTATTTGTCGGTTGCTTTCTGTATAGTGGAGGTAAAAAGCATTTCCGTTGTTCATCCAAAATAAGCAGTTGAAAAGTCAACTTTTTGGTATTTCATATGTATTTTCACCTGTATCAGTGGGATGAATAATTTTTGAAACTCTCATTACAAAGCATTAAAAAAACACATGTTACCATCCTACTGGAGTTTCTAAATCATACCTTTCACTTGCCTTCTTCCTTATTTAAACTTGCCAGGCTGACTTTTGAGCCTAAAAAGGTTTAACTGATATAACAGGGGGGGAACAATGATTCAGAACTTACAAGTTTTCTTACTCATCTGTCTACAAAATAACTTGGACTTTAATTAAAGTAAATGACTACCAGGGGCTTGAGGGAATTGACTTATTATTATTTTACCTGTTTGAAGTCATTTCATTCAATAAAAATTGTTGCTATGATTACATGATTATATTTGATTATATATGATTTGGTTATATGATTATATTTTAGGATTAATCTAAAATGATCTTTATGTTGAGGTAACCAGGTCAAAGCAATTGCTAAAGAATGAAATATTTCAAAACTTATATTCTGAAAGTCATTATTGGTGATTACCTTAATTTGTAATCTTGATCATATAGACATATTCCTTGCAAAGAATTAGTTCTATAGAAACAAAAATATTAAAATCTTACACATATATATCATGATTTCATGAACACTGCTTGTAATGACTTTCTCTATGAAGCATTAATGATACAGAATGTATAAACCTGACTCCACACATAGTACCCTCACAGAAAACCAAAACATTCTTGTATGAGCCACTAGGTAGAAAATAAATTCACAGAAGAAAATGGAAGTTCCCCTCTATATTCTTAACTTTGTATAGTTAAACATTTTAAATAAAATGCTTAATAAAGAGAATGTTTCCACTTTGTTACCAAAATTAAGGACACTAAAGTTTCACAAATTACATCCCCATTAGTTTTGAATTATGAACAGTCTACATAGTTTTTCTTTTCTTTGTTGAGGTTTATATTTGATCCAGAATAGAAAAATAGTTAACCATCTTTGGAGACAATGTTAAACAGCTTAACAATACCCACAGCCCTCGGACCAACTTCTTCTTTGGATTCTTTTTTTTAACCCTCAAAAGCTGATCGCAAGAATGAGTTCATTGTCTATGCTTCTTTAACGACTCTAACTTTTTTTTTTTTTTTTTTTGAGACTAGGTCTTGCTATTTTTGCCTGTGGAACCGAAGGCTCTCGTTGCCCGGGGTACCACAGACTCAAGCAATCCCCAGCCTCAGCTTCTCAGGTAGCTGGGATTACAGGCGCGCGCCACCACGCCCAGCTATTTTTTGGAACTAGGTCTCGCTACGGGCCCCAGGCGGGACTCGAACCGCGCGATCCCTAGTCCCGGTTGCTTCATAGGCTGAAGCTTACAAGCACGAGTCACCGTGCCCGGCCGACTCTTTAACTTTTGGAAAAATTCTATTTGTACAAATTTTATTCTACAATCAGTCTTTGTCCAGGCAGCAGAAGTTGGCCAAAATTTAATAATGTCATTTTCATTCACATTATATTTTTATATCTGCCTTTGCTTTTAATGGAGAACACTGGTTTTCTGTTCATAAGTAATAATACAGAATTTTCTCTTTAAGTGTAGGCTATGAAACCAATCAGTTTGAAGTAAATCTTGAGTAACAACCACACAGATGATAAGCAAGTATATCCAAAAATCATGAAAATGATTTAAAAAAAAAAAAGACTGAATGTTGGGAAGTAAATATATACAAAACCAGTACCAAAACTATAAGAGGAAATCTATTTATTTGGATGAACAAATTAATTTCAGCCCCTTTTCTAGCATTTATTTGTTGCTATTATGTTAATTTTAAATGACTCTTCTTTGTTTTAAATGGGAATGTTCATTTGACAACATGTTGGTAGCGTCTCAATAAATTCAGTACATGTTTGAAATTTCTTAAAGTCACCTGGCCCAGCAATATGTGGAAAGAAAGTAAGGTTCCCTCCTTTCCCAGTGATGGAGGAGGGCCTCAGAGGTTTAGCTGCAGTCCCATGGCAGAACTGTAAACCACAAGAGAGGAGGTGAGCTGAACCAACCATTGCTGGAGTCTGTCCCCACTGGAGAACTTCTCCACTGACAGTGGCTGCGAATTTGGTCCCCAACCCCAGATGCTAGCAGTATCCTTTGACAGTCATCAGAAATGGATGGGTCAGCTACTAACTATGGAGTTTCAGAACCCTGTGAATACACAGGTCTGGTGAAAAGGAGACAGTCTCCTCTACCATAGAAGCAACACAATTAAGGAGCCCAGACAACCACCCCATACACCTCCCCTACAAGAGGTTTCTGATGTGCTCAGCCTAGCTGACCACCTCACAGAACCCTTGGAGATCAGAGCAGCCTGCTCCACTGAGTCCCAGGAGTGCAACTGAGGAGCAGAAAGGAACTTTGTTTCAAAAGAAAAGAAAAAAAGGAGACGAGGGGTCAAACATCAAGCTTACTACTTGCAGTGAAAGAGGAGCTGGAGTGATCAGAGTGGGGAAGGTGGAAAAGGAGCACAGAGTGGCAATATATGGGTGTATTATTGATGGGATATCCATCACAAGGGGAATAATAAATATATAGAGATGCAAAAAAAAGTTATTAGACTGAAGAGAAAAAGTCTGTAATTCAAAATCTTTGCTCAACAAAAGCTTATCAATCAATCACTATATGTCTCACCTGGTGAGCCAAATTTGGAGAGGGCTAATAAGATTTGTGCCCGCTCGTTATTCGAAAGCTCTATTTGAGTAGCTATGGTATTCAAAGCTACTTGCTTTATAGAATTTAATTAAAGGAAGAGAAAGTAGCTGTAAAGGGGAAAAGTAGGTAGAGGAAGAGGAGACTATGGAGAGGAAAATATCTATTAAACAAGGATCCTGAACTCAGTGATTACCATTTCATTCATTATTATTTATTATTGTCCTGAGCTTCTACTGATTGTCCTAGATACTGCTTCACTTTCTCACATATTGCCTTAAAAAATAAAAGGCAATGTATTATTCAGTCAGAGGTAATATTTAAGAGATTTCCTTGGAGTGTCAGATTCTATGAAACTCAATAACAAATCCATGGAATACAAAGCAACACAACATTAAACTCATGGGAATGTTTATAAAACCTTACAGATTTGGCCTTTCACATATCCTTAGTGAAAGAGGCATTGCCGCCCCAGAAAGGAGATGATCAGAACTCAGTGAAATTGAGTCACAGCACTAATTTGAACATATGCACTTATTGCACAAACCCACATGCTAAGCAAGACTTCAGGTTTAATTAGACAAACTAAAATTGTTGTGAGGAAGCAGTTATTCTTCACAAATATGGAGTTTCCAATTTTCACCAGATTTTTACATCTCACTTTGGATGAGTGGAATTCTGATTCTGTTATGATATTTATTAAACTACTTGCATTTATATTTGTTTTCCTCCTCTTGACGATGTCTGAAACCTGCGAGGACTTCTCTGAGAAACAAAAGTCAAAGTTTAATGCGTCAGAAGCAAAGAGGGTAGTCTTTTAATATGAAAATGGATTTTGATTTTCATTTAAGATTTATTGAAGGCAGGTTTCCAAAAAAATTTTTTTTAATTGTGTACCATATGTACTCACACATCATTATTTTAAAAACTTAGAAAACTTTCTCCACATCCTAAATTCCATGTGACAGTATTTTCTGTACTATCTTGACATTTCAAGCTGATGATGTAACTAGCAGAAATGGCTGATCCCAACTTACATTGATATGAACTGTCTATCTCGCCTGCAGAAAGATTAGAAAACAGTTTATCAACCTAAATATCACCACCAGTGACCTGTAAAACTAGTTAGTTTCTTTTCAAAGAAAAGTATAGAAGCAGAGGCACTATTTGGAGGGGACTGGGTAGGAGACTGTAGTTTTATGTCAAACAGATTGAGTCAGAAAAGTGGAATGTGAATGTGGCCGTTCAATCTCACACTTCTCTTACAGTAACTTCTAGAAGGGGCCAATCCTGTTTCCCCTGAAGCAAATAAAGGAAATATGGGACTTATAGTAACTTAAAGAAGGAACCAATCTTATTCCCCCTGAGGGAATTTGCTACGGACCGGTCGTGCAAGAAAGACCGCTAAGTGCAGGCTTTAGGTAGACAGGAAAACTCAGGCAGGCGAATGATGATCACAGACATGAATTTAGTGAGCAATGAAATCTGCTTGTTTATTTAGATTTTTAGGCTGCTTTTTATATTTTTAAACAAGCTACTTTAACATTCCATGAGGAGGGGCATTTAATGAGTAGTGAGTACATTATCTCAGTGAGAGAGGAATGACCGCGTGAGGGCAATTATCATTGAGCGCGTGAGCAGTATCATTGAGCGCGTGAGGACAATATCGTGAAAGACAGAAATCAATATCTTAAGAGAAAATAGATTATCATTAGATACTACTAAACATTCCTAAGCAATCATTTTTAGGAAATCAGGATAACTAAATTGGTTACAGGAATTATGGGACCACAAACCAGTAACCACCCACCCCACAACTCCTAAAGACTTTCTACCTCAGTTCCAATAACCTGGACTTGGGCTACTCCTGCCCTGGTCAGTCCTCTCCTGGTGCCAGAGCTCTACCACCTGCATTCTTTCCTGTCCTTTCTTCTCACTGTACACCTGTCCAGTGTGCCAGGTACTGTGTTAGCAACAGGAACAAAGAAAATGCCCTTAAAATAGATGCTAACCAGCCCCTTTGTTGTAAGATATCCTGTCTCCTGTGGCAGCTTCATCTAATTTTGCTTCTCATAAAAGTAAAAATACTGTTATATTTTTTCTAATGTGAAAAAATTTGCAATATTCCATAATTGCAGCCATTTGGGTCTTCAATTCCACTTAAATAGCATTTTATTGCCTAGGATGTTACAGTGAAAGCTCTTGCTTATTCTTCTTGCACTGTTTTTCCTTTAGTTCTTCCTTCAGCTTCTACAACGGTCTAACATTTGCTAACTTCCTTAATTAACTTCTCATCACAGAGGATCACTGGAATTCCTGCTAATTTGAAAGAAATATCTCAGATGTGTTTTTATCATAAAGCTATTTCTCATGTTTCACTCATGTGCTATTCCCCAGCTATTCCATTCACCCTTTATTTAAAGTTAATAAATGTCATTACTTCAAAAAAGAGAAAAGGGGAGGATTCAATAAAAAATACAGGATATTATTGAGAACTAGGGGGTGGGAGGATTGAACTCATTTCCAATTTAGACCTATTGCAACCATCTTCTTGCAGCCAGAAGGGGAAACACTGCTCACTGACAGAGGAGGATTACAGATAAAGACACAGTGAAGCCAACAATGACACGGTGAGTGAATCTGGGCCTCTTTTACTTCCAGGCTTTCTGTTAAGTAATCAATAAAGATCCCAGTGGTTAAAAGCATTTTTAAGAAGGGACTTCCTTGATCTGCAGCCCAGTGCATCCTCACAGTCTTTGAGATCCCAGTCAGTAAGTACAGGTTAACTAGTTTCCTGGCTCAGTAAAGGTTAGGCACAGAGTCACCAAAGATCCAACAAGGAGAATTCTGGTGATGGCTTTTATGGGCTTCCTGATCAAGATTTCTTTGAAATCTTCCTGATCAAGTTTTCTGCAGTCTGGCTTCCTCCAGTGACCATAAACCACCATTCACTGTTCCGTCCCCAGACAAGGAAGACATGAGCACTGACAGTGTGACCTACCACTTATGGTGTCCACCTCACATTAAGATTGGTCTGTGGTTGAAATCCTACTAACCAGCAGCAAGAAAACTGCGTAATAGTTCATGCACATCCAACTTGTGAGAAAGAGTGAGAATGAGAGAGAGAGCAAAAGACCCAAGGTAGAGAGAAAAAAGTTTCTGACCCACCAACATGTGTGTCCTCATATAAGATCCTATGATCATCCTGAGACCAATTCTTGTAGCCAGAATGCTGGGGTGTGCTGATTGGTTGAACCTGGTATGTTTGAAAATTAGAAAACTAGAGGTTCAGTTAGGAAGAGACAAGGAAGGAGATGGATGCTAAGTAACTACAAGTAGTCCCTACAGTTCCAAAAACATTCCCTCTATTTCTCTCCTAGATACAGACCATTCAACAACAGACATAATTTGAACTTGGCCTGTATTTCCAGTCAATACCATATTATACTAAAAGTATGATGTTGGTTAATATTCACTCTTGCCTTTATTTTTATTTCCATAAAAACGATAAATAGAAAATTCCTTATAGACATAATATCTAATAACTCCAATTTGGTTATTGTTTTGGTATTAATTTTTGATGAAGATTTTCCTGTTATTCTATAATGATATATATCCAGGTAAGGTATATGAAGGCATGTATACCAGCCCAATGAGCTAAAAGGAGAACTTACCTAAACATTGGTATTGCTGCAGGATGGCAATCGAGTTGAATGATGTTAGTTGAATCAACTAAATTATAAGCAATGTTTTGAGATATCAATGATGAGTTCCAAAGGAAACAATAAGGAACATATATTTTGTATCTCTTGCATACCTTTTTGTCATAAAAACAAGCTTAGATTTCCTTTAAGTTAATACTGGCCCAGTTTTCAAACCTCAAGTTTCTCCTTATGACAGTAGCTAGCTATTATTATGATGGATGAAAACCCAAGAAATATTTACTCTGCCCTGTGAAAAGAAACATGAAAATGTCCAGAAGAGAAGACTCTCTAAAAATAATCAATAAAATAGATACCAATAAAGGAGAATAGAATCCTGGTGTCTAGTCTCTTTTTAAAGGCTAAACTCCTCCTAGGGAATGAGACTACATTTGAAAAGCAAACTGGGCTTAATTCTTATATTCCAACTGTAGAAAGGACTGAAGGACCAAAGTTAGATAAAATTTAAAAATAAACAAAACTTCATTGATCCAAGATATGCATTACATGCCTTTGTATGTGATTTCCATAATTAAATGAGTCCTGAATGACAAAGCAGTGGAAAAGTATAAAATTGGGAAATGAAGAGGTGTGAGAGACAGCTATTGTTACCAGCTGTGTTTCTTAGCCTCTGTTCCCTGTATATCTAAGTATCTATCAAAAGAACATATCCTAAAGAACATGGTGACAGAGATGAATTTCAAGCTGACAAATGCAGTGAACTGAAAAATGAACTATATCATAAATTATTGCTCTTTTTCAATTCAAACAAAAAAATTCTAAACTTGCCTTCTTCAAAAGAAATAGGCTAATGTGGCATGGGTTTACCTAATTTTTGAAAAATGACATAGATTGTGAATCCACAGCCATCCAGAAATTATCCTCTCCCACAATACCTTTTAAATTTCATTTCAAATGTGGATTTGCTTGTTCATAATTTTTTCAAATCTTGGTTTTTCAAATCTTGGTTTGTGTGTGTGTGTTATAACAACTAGTACACTTTTAAAGAGCTGACTTAAATAGAAAGCTTATTGAAATTTTTTCATTTTTTGACTCATCTTTGTGGCATCATATAGGAATTTCATTTAGTCATCCAATCTGTACTGTGATTCACTACTTTTCTGTATCAGCAAAATGCACTTCTTGATTAATGAGATAATCTGTAAAGCAATTGAGGTAACTTTTCTAAATTTCATACTTATTAATTTCAATAAATTTCCACTAATTTCTGCATTATGAAATTGATTGAGTAGGAACATCTAATCTGTCTCTGCAAAGCCCTTTATTACTGCAACTAAAATTCATCAGTTTTTTAATACCATTCTGTGATCTTTTCATCGATACTACCAAGGTTGTCTACTACCCTCATAAAATGTAGCACCTATTTTAAATAACTCAAATTTTACTGCCGAATAATCCCAGGAAATCAAATTGATGGTGCCTAGAGCCATCAGCACCAGAGCAAAGAGTTTAAGTGGAAATCCTGGGGCAGAAACTGACAAAGCTCTGCCCCACACTTGGAAGGGGCATTTTGGTCAGCTGACTCTTATCCCTTTGATCTCACCATCACCTGCAGCAGTGCTCATGAACCTACACATGGTGTAATTAGGTGGCAGCAAGGAAAAGAGAGAATTGCTGGAGCAATTTGCTAAGGTAAAGAAAATAGCAACTTAGTGATATGAACAAATGACACCAAGATTTTAGGCTCAAGGAACTAAAAAGAAGAGTCATCATTACAGACTAGAAAATTGAGATAGGTGCTGATGAGGGTCATTTAGAACTTGTTGAATGTGGGATGTTGGGATTCCAGCTAGAAAGTGCTAGGTCACTGGAGGTCGGATACTGAGAACTAAGTAGGAGAAATGAGGTAAAACATGGAGTTGTGAGTAAAGATAACAGCTATTTGAAAGAGAGCCATTTGAAAGCCATACCCCAGAGATGGAAAAGGATGGAGAAAAAGTAACACAAATCAATGACTGCCTACAAAGGGATGTCCTTAAAGAATCTGCTTAAAGTTAGAACAGAGCAGAAGTACAAAAATTTTGCATCAAAAAATAAAAACAAATATTTCTGGACGATGCACACTGTTCTAGGTATTAAGAGAAGACTGGGGTGGGGAGGGATAGCCAGTTACAAAACAAAGTGTCCTCTGCCATCATGAAATTAAACTCAAGGGAGAAGAGAACAAGGCATCAGACAATAACACACATCCTCTCCAGTAAGCACAAAGATGATAAATGCTTCCAAAGGGGAAAAATGGTGCTAGGAATATCTATAAAAAGGAGCAGCCTGATTTTGTCAGAAAGGGAACCTTAGGAAAATGACTCTACAGGAAGGAAAGAAAGGAAAATGGAGGAAAGGAAGAAGGGAATGGAGGGAAGGAAGGAAATGTGGTCATCAACATCAGAGGAGCAAAGACCTCAGAAGATTAAGGCAGAGCAGAGTAAAACACAATGCAAAGCAATAAAGAGATTAAGTTTTCATAGGCTTCTTTTTCTTCTTTCTTTCTGCACTTTCCATTTAGCCCCAGAGTCATTTAAACAGGCAGTTCAGGGTTGGGGTTGTGATGGACACTGCTTGTTACCCAATACAGAGTCAGCAATTCTGCCTCACCACATAATCCTACTTGTTGCAAGATAACACTGAATGCAGCTAAAATACTAGTTTTATCAGGTTACCTCACAGGGGGTGGCCTACTGACAATTCTGACCAATAAGATACCAGACTTCTGCTAGAAATTTCTAGAAAGTCCTGCTTTCCAATAGCAGCACAGCTCCTTCCTGCAAGACACCAGGCTTTCTTTTTCCTACTTTGAATGATGCCATGAAGCTAAAAGGGAAACCCTTTAGGGGAGGCAAGTAAGAAAACAAGCCACCACTAAAAGATGACAGAACTAAAGCCTAGGAGATATCTGGAAACTGGATGGCATTTTGGGGCAACTGCACAGATTCCAGACTCTTCATCGGTGGGTATTTTGCTGGGTGGGAAAGCAGCCTCCTAATAGATATGGGTTGTAACCAGCAGTCAGATGAGAGAGGGAGCTGTCATCTTAAGGATGGACAAAGTGGAGATGACATGTACAGACATAGGAAGAGAAAACCATTTCCAGTCCCTTCTATAACAAAGACCCTATGATTGCCATAAACACAAGAATGTACCATGTTGAACCATGACAAAGTGCTACATTTTTTAGGATAATGCTTTAAAGCTGTAAAAGTTATTCCCTGGAAGCTGCTGAGCTTTAAACACTGGTATATTTAAAGGCCTCTATTTGTCACATCATGACATTTTCTTTTTAAAAAATAACAAAGCTTTTTCTATCACCATACATTAATCAAGACCATCTGAGGAGGCAATGGATGAGCTGCTTTGAGAGCTCAGCCATGTGCCCGGGCAGGTGGTGGGCATTTAAAAGGCATGATTTATCATAAGTGGCATATCAGGGAATATCTTAGAGTCTCTGGTTCCATAAGTTGTATGTCAATTTGGCAGAAGACCAGGGCTTTTCTAGTTATTAAAGCATAAATAGATCCCCAAATTTTCCTTTTCCTAATTACACACATCGATTGGTCATGACACTCCTCTTTAGAAGGGTTTATAAACTCAGCTCTGGCCAGCCTCACCAAGATTCATTACCCTGGCACATTCAAAAAAGTTGTCCATTGTGGTGCAGCAGTAGATGGGCTGTGCGTCCAGATGGAGGGAGCTTTGAAGACAAAAGCCTTTGGACTGGAATCCTATCTTAGCTACATGCTGGCTGCTCCATGTTACCTTGAAGCAAGTTATCAGTCTGCCTGAGATCTGGCTTCCTGGAATACCTACCCAACCTTGTATTAAGTCAGATTCTTTACAAAAAAAAAAAGTGACTACAAAGGCTGCAAGCTCTCTTACATCATCTCCTTTCTCTTTAGCCTGTTTCCTGTACTGAACAATCTTTGAGGAATTTTCATTAGTGAAACAGAAGTAAAAGCTGGTAAAATCTGTCCTCAGGGAATAGATCCCAACCTAATTAAGTGCAACATAAGAGAGAGGGCTTCTACTTAAAACAAAAATTTATAAACAAATGGGGAGAGGGAGTGTTAAAATCAATTGCACCCATTAATGGAACACTGTGCAGACCATAAAAAAAATATTTCAAGGACTGTTTCCATTTTCAAAGTCCAAGTTAGTATTACATAATCACAAAGCATAAGGAACAAAATCACAGAAAAGAATGTGAAGGACTCATCCAATTGGCCTGTAGATTCTGGGAGAAGATCTGTCTCGCCACTTTCCTGAGCAAGAGAGGGTTAAAAATGAGGGCTGCTTTCAGAGGAACCCCACTGCTCTTCTCATAGAGCCACAGCTGTCTCCCTTACCTTGCACCAACAGAGATGGTCCTCTAAGAGAGCAGAGGGGAGTCCCTCCTCAAACATCAACCTCACTGAATCATCTCTCTATTTCATCTATCTATTTGTCCTTTAGGACAGTTGGACAGGCAAGGGACAGTGAAAACAAAAATGCTTTAAATAGGACCCTAGTGACAACACACAGTAGCAATATTTATGGATGCTAAGACTTATTTTTTTCTGGCAAGAATTATGAATGGTAACATTTCCTTGACCAGTCTCAAAAATAGCAATTCATTTGTTGATTCACACAAATGTGTTGCCTCCTGGATTCTCTCATAGGAAAGTGGGGGGCTGGAGGTGGGGAGGGAAAACCATAATTAATCGCCTTGTGATTATTCAGAGGATGTTTTGTTCTATTTTATGTTTGAGTGGCCAAACTCGCATTATTCCTCCATTGCCCTAATCATCATCATAAATCAAGAAACAAGAATCTCAATGTCCAATTACCATTCAGAGTAGATACAGGAAGGAAATTAAAACTCTTTCTAAGTGGGAGAAAGGGCACTTGCACAGTGCTTCCTTGGGGATTGTACCCTGTATTGAACAGCACATTATTGAAAAGGAGATAAGCAATTGTGTGATGTACAATTGCCAACACTTTGAGTCTTTCAACTTCAGTTCTAAATGCTTACGAGGAATAATATCTTCACATTTTTTCAAAAGGCTGCTACAGGAGAAAGCCACTTATACTCACTCACATTCACAAGTATTGCAAATACAACAGTTATATTTTCAACAAGAGACAGATCAAGAGTGCCTTCCACACTGTAGAGCACCTTCATCAGGAATGTTTTCAAGCAAAACCCTGCCCTCACCACCAGGTATGGGGCATCCACCCCCCCACCACTTGCTTCCTTGATGTAGTCTGAAGGATTCCAAGTCAAAAAGTTTTTGCAAAAAGAGATTCCTCTTCTTCCAAAATGAACTTCTAAGAGAAATGAACTACTAAGAAATAAGCCCAAAATTAAACAGTGGATTTATTTCTCCTCCTTGGCCATTTTTATTTTTCTGCTAATAAAGGGGACAACTAAATGACACTAACTTCCAGCAAGACAACTCCATATTACTGGTCAATTCTGTCCCCCTTGCTTTAGTACTATAGGCCATAGAAAAGAAAAAAGGAAATCCATCCATTGCTGGGACATTTCAATCAATGAGGAAAAGTGGTGGATTTTCCAGTTCTGTGAAATTACACCTAAATTATGTACCCCTAAGTGGATTTTATTTTCAAAAAAGGCAAAATCCATCAATAATGTCATTAGAAAATCTACTACCTGCATTGTGTTTTAACACAGGGACCTCACACAAAAGGTACATAACTCAGAGACCTAGTCACACAAAAACATTTTGAGAAAATAGATAAATTTATCCACACAGTTAATCGCGCCTAGTTATTAAGTCTATTGGAGGAAATTCAACCATTTTTTAAGGTGCTGAATACATTGCAAGATTAGATTCACATTAAAAAAACATTACAAAATACAATGAAAAATTATGGGCAGTTTTTCTCCCTCTGGCTTTTGGAGAATTTTTTAAATTTTTGTTTCTTTCTATTCCAGTTTTATCATTGAGTTGAATCCTGATAAAACAGTCTGTCATCCAAACCTAAAGCTTATGTTTTAGCACAATTAATAATTGGCAACTAAATTAAAATTGCACTTATGTGTTCTAACTTTTCTGTCTAGGATCTACCTGGATCACAGCCCAAACAAGACAGGAATTCATGGTTCTAACTGTAGTTCAATCTCCTTCAAGTGACACCACTGAACTTTCTCTGCAATGATGGGCTGTTATGTTTTTTTCCCCAACATAAAATTGATCATGGCTGCCTGGATCACTGCATAGTAAATATCTGAGTTCTAGCTAATTTGGAAGTTTGTGGGTCTTCCAGGAGAGTTCCAGAGTAACCTGGAATCTCCTACCTGTTCAGAGGATTAGTCCAAATGTTTACTCAATAGAAATTGAAGAAATACTTACAATTTAGAGCTAAAGCAGATGTCACTTCTAATATGAGATCCAAAAATGAAAAAAAAAATTTTCAAATGACTCTACTGATACCTTGATCAACTGAAAGTTCCAAAGTTTGCTCCTCTCCCTCACCCTTATCTGGGGAATAGAATCAAGGAGGTAATGGGGGGGGTACACAACTTTGGAGAGGGAACCAAGAATATAGTCACTGGTAAAAGGCAACTAAATCAAGAACAAGACCATAATTTCCAAGATCATTTCTTTTAGAAAGAAGCTTGTGAACCAGAAGGAACACCAATGACAAAGAATTTGTTTACTAGTCAATAAATTCCAAGTGACTTTAATGTGAGATTATTCTTTCTATATATTTCATTTCACCCATCATGTACATGTTACAGTTTTTTATATTTAAAAGGCAGTGTAGTACGGTGACTCTTTTACTTTTAAGTTCTGTGTCAGTTTTCCCAGGTATAAAATTAGAATAATATATGATCTATGTTATTATAACACCTTCTACATATCTTTTGAAAAGTCTGCACAAGCTAGGCACTCAGTTGATGGTAAAAACAAATATATTCAATACATAAATATTTACTGACTTTCTAGCACCCCACCTCTGTTCCTTACTCTTAGGTGGGCTATAGTTTGATCAGTCACAACTTTCTATTTAAAAGTTATCCTTTTTCTCTTTGAGTGATAGTAAAGTGAAACTACCTATCAGGACCCATAAAAAGAACCGTAGGGATCCTGCTCCCAAGTGCCAAACCTAAACCTAGCACCAGCCAGAGAAACCTAACCACCAGGTCAGCTTTATCCAAAAATATTCATTTTTGCCCCCAAATACTCAAGAGTAATGTTCCACTGTTTGTGGGCCATTATACTCCCCACCACAAGGACTATTTTCCCTTGAATAAAAAAATTCAACTGTATTGCTAAATTGTATTATATTTGTCATTTGATGGGAAGAATACACCTCATGTTTTTAGCAGTACACTGGCTTCCCTAGCTATTTTTTTTCATGCTACCATAGGTGTTTATATCATAGGTGTTTTGATTTAGAATGAAATTTAAATGGTTATGAATTTTGTTTATTCATCAACTATATATAGTTCCTTATTATGGCAGGACATTCTTAAATCTTCATAATCAATGAGTAACAACCAACAACCCTCAGGTTGTTTGTAGAACAACCCTCAGTCTGTTTGTAGAATTACATGGAATCCACACCAGAGGAACAATCACTGAGAATACCTCACAGCTGTACAGAAAGAGAAGGGTTAATTTTCAAACATGGAAACTTGTTTAAAAGAGGAATCTCTCTTTCCAAATCTGCACAATAACGAGTCATATTCTGAAACCTAAAACCATGATTATGTCTCCTGTAAGTTTTAAACTATTAATTTTACATTTCAAAGGGTTGTTATCTCAAAAGCAAGACTTTGATCATGTCATGAAGTAAAAACTGTAAAATTGAATTCATGGAGACAGACTGGAAAAAAAAATCGTCTTGGCTGACAAAAGTTTCCAATTTTCAATCCATGGACATCCCTCACTCACTGTTTACACAGCCCCACAGACTCTTGAGAGGGCTTCCATAAACAGTGGGCTTCAGGCTGTTTTCCTATAGACCATAAAATTTCAGAATATTAAAAACCATAACATCTGAAGGGCATTTTAGGAAACAATTTGGTAATTTTTCTAAGACGTATTAATGACAATGCCTGTGACTTCAAACTATCTCAGCATCTAAAGAAAAATATTTTAAATGTTCCCTTTGATATGAAAACCTTTTCTCCAAGGCTAAGTCTGTAAATAAAACAACTTTGGTGGGGAGGGGTTGGAATTTAGTCAAATATGGAATTGGCTTTAAATCACCACATGGCTAATCATTTGCTTCATTAAATTGATAGCTTCTCATGTCTTCTATTTGCCTATTAACAGCTGCCACCACTTCTACAGAATTTCTGGTGCATAATCTTTGAGGATTAAAAAAGGTAAGATTAATTAACATACCTAATACAGGAGGTGGCACATCATAAGCACTCACTATATGGCAGCTGTTAATGTTTTAATAGTAATTCCTTTACAATTGCTACTAAATAGAGGAGGAGAGAAAATGACCTGCCCAGCCCTCACCAGCAGGAATTTCCATGTTTTCTGGAGCTTTTCTCTGTTCATCATTAACAAGGACACCAAGACACCAACCATTGCGATTTAATTTTTTTTCTCTATATTAATTGAGAAACTAGGTTCAAGTAGCTAAAAGGGTCTCCCTGATTCCACCCTTGCCATCATTCCCTCCATTCTCCACACAGAGCTCAAAAGCCTTTTTGTCAGATAAACTATCACTTTTCAATTGACTTAATTCTTGGAGCAGATTTAGATTTTACAACCAAACTGAGAATGAAAGAGAGTTTGCATCTACCCTTTACCCGATGCGTGCACTACCTCTTCCACTATCATCAGAGGGAATCCTTTTATGTGACTGGACATCAGTATTTTTGTTCTGAAATTCTGAAAATCACTTTACCTATTTTTAACAAAATTAAACTTAACATCTGCACTATTTTAGACTCCTCTTCGGTTGAGTAAATGCTGCCAGAACTCCACCATTTCCAAGACCCAATCTTCACATCTTTGGGAAAGATTGAGTTGGGGTCTAGAGCTCTGACAGTGTTTAGACCTTCCTCTACCACCTCCTCACCTCTTACAGGAATTGTATCAGTCATCGGGGTCTGCACAGCACAGCACAGATTGAACAGCTTAAGCAAGAGAACTGATTTGCTCATGAATGTGAGTGCCCTCTCAGTAGCCTTCTGCTGAGGGCTCTCTCACCGGCCTTCAGGCCACCTTCTCACAGTGCCCGCACAAGGCAGAGCACACACCTGAGCCAATTCTCCAGTATCTCTTCTTTAATGGGCACTAATCCCACCAACAAGTGTCCCTCATGTCCTCACCTAAACCTAATTACACGCAAAGAGGTTCCCTGTCACTACACAGAGGGCTCCACCCTATGGGTCTTGGAAGAACACCGTTCAGTCTATTGCAGGAATAATGTAATTGTCCCTATTATTTATACCCCTTGTTCTACCCTTTCCCAATGTAAGCAGTGCTTCCTCTGCTAGAAAAGATGAAACAGAAGAAAATAAAAATCTGAGATGTCTTCCTTTTTCTCTTTTTTTCATAATCAAACCTATTCTTCCATAACCTCCAAGTAGTAGTAAGTCTATTCTTTCATTATGCTCTAATGCTAAATTTATATCTTTAAAAAGACATTTTCTGGCCCAGCACTTTTCAAAGCTACAATATATTCTTTTGCAGGGCCCTCCTGACAGCACGGAACTCGTCCCAGAAGCTTACTCCTCACAGACATGCTCCAACAGGTCTTCTGCCTTCTGCATGCTCATTTCCCCTAATCATGCATGGTTATGTTCCCCCCAGGACTCCTCCCCTACAACCCTGTCACATTCAGCCCATCTTTGACTGCCCTGGAGCAGCTTTTCAGAAAGGCCATGTTCCTCCTCTACCCATCACCCACCGGGCCATACCCCTGGGGGCAGCAGCACTCCGCCATTGCTTGGGAAAGAAGCCTATCCCCACCACCTTCCAGCAATGCTCCTTCAAGAGAACTGAAATCCTGTACTATGCAAAGGTTCATTTACTACCTCAGTTTGGGGTACTTAAAAAAATCAATAACAATCTTAATTCCCACTGGAGACAAATAGCCCAAATCTTTAACTATGCATGAACATAGGAAATTTAAGAAAATATAAAAAGACCATTTAGCCCTCAAATTATCCATTCCCTTCTCAGAACTCTACTTCCCCCAATCTGGATGGCATCCAGATTTGAGTATGAGAGGGGATGAGAGAAAGAGCAGAAAAGGCTGTGGTTTTGTTTTGTTGGGTTCCCCCCCCCATCTTTAAGGTAAGAGAGATATTTTTAATTTTTGATTTTACTTTTTTTTGTTGTTGCTGTCTTCTTTCTACTGAAGGATCTTTTGTTGTACAACCTTTTATCCAAACTTCTCTCAAAGACATTATCTATGTCCTTGATCAATGTGTCTCTAGGATAAGGTCTTTCTTTTCTTAATTTTTTTATCAATATGATTTTTTATTAATTTATATTTTCTTGACAATAGTGAAGTTAGACATTTTTCACATATAAATTGTGTCTATATGTTTTGGCATTTTTGCCTATTTGGTTTTATTCTTTGTGTGTACAGATTATTTACTGTATACAATAGTTCTCTGTTTGGTATATCTGTTGATTTATCTTTGAGCCTATTGCTCTTGACATTATTTGTGATATCTTTTTCACTGAAATGCTATAAGAATAGCCTCCTAGGTCAGTTTTCTTTTACCCCGCAGAACTGTGTAACATATGCAATGATCAGATTAAAAAGCAATATTCCTTTTCTCCACCTCATTTTCTCTGCCTAAAAGTCTTAAACCATTTTTTGCCAGTTGTTTCCAAGGTTTGATATTTTAAGCCATATATCATCCATGAACCTTACTCCAAATAATCCCCATGACATATATATGTGTGTATATATACGTACATGTGTATATAAAATTTTATCAGATGTTAATATCTATACATAGCTGAACCTGAACAACATAAGTCCACTTATATGTGGATATTTTTCAACAGAAGTTACTCCTTCAATGTACTTTCTCTTCCTTATGATTTATAACATTTTCTTTACCTAGTTTACTGAGAGAATACAGCATATAGATATGAAATAGGTATTAATTGACTATGTCATAGGTAGAGTTTTCTGTCAACATAGGGTAAATTAGAAGTTAAGTTTGGAGTGGAGTCAAAAGTAATATTTATATTTTTTACTGTGGGGGAGATCAGGTCTATGAGCCCCCATGTTGTTCAAGGATCAACTGCAAGCTAATAATGTGATCATTGTAAAAATGGTAATATTTAAACATTTATAGAGAACTTAGTATGATCATGGATATATACGTTTAGTCTACCTGCACCTCTTCACTTATGCCTTACAAATGCTCCATTTTATAGATTAAGAAATTTGAGATTAAGGAGATACAACTCGTTTGTACAAATCATCAGTATTAGAACCAGAACTCCAGTATGGGAGCTTAGATTTTTGCTCTCCCAGAACCCATGGATGTAATTGTGGCATATTATTGACTGTGAAAAAATTATGCACACTTCTCCCACAAATCTTTAGCTAGACAAGACATTCTTAAACATTAAATACAACTTCTAGGTTTTAAGAGGTATAGTAATGATGACCCACAAAACAATTCTCCCTCATACAAATTCTGGACACATACATTGAAAAGAATAGACTCCATTAATAATGAAAGCTAAAATCATATGTGTAAACACATTGCTTTTAATCTATTCAATTATTTCCCCATAAGCACTAACTGTGCATCACAAATTATGCTGTCTGGAAGACATACCACAAACCTTAAAAGTTGGAAGATTCATAGCCATGGTCTAATGGAATAGCTTTCTGAAAGAACGAAAATTCTGTATCTCCAGGATGGAATGTTCCTGTCCTCTCTCTTCTCATTTCGTTAATCAAATTAGAGATGGACACAAGATAAAATGTACAGGGCTACTGCTGCATCACTAATTTACACCTCTCTTCACCAGTTACATATAAACATATTTTCTTCCCCTACTTTAATTCAGGAGTTGTTAATGGACAATGCGCAGCAGCCAAAAATCAGCTGGCAGAAAAGTTTTCATTGTCCCACACAACATATACATTGTCCCACACAGAATTTGTCCCACAACTCTCTAGCTAGACAGAACACTTCTTTTCTTATGAATAATTTCTCATTAATGTCATCAACAATAATAAATAAATTTTCTGTTTTGTTGAATAACTGTTTTAAGATTCTGAACAGGATAAAATTCATATATTTTTGTATTTTTAAGTAATTATGTACAATGTACTATAGTGATGGATTGTGGGCACTTTGGTAGTGGAATAACTAGAGTGATCACACCGGAATGGAAAATTTTATACTGTCAAATTACACACAAGGTGCAAAACAATGGCATTTCATTTAAGACAGTCAATGTGAAGTCTTTATCTGGTAAGAATGATGCTAATGCTTCCTCAGATAGCTCTGTGAGTACTTTTCCCCTGTGATGAGACCCACTTTCTTGTTGCTTTTCAAGATAATTAATTTTTATTTGAAATATGGCTTTTTATATATGATAACATGATAATCTATGGAAGTAAAATTCTTAGCACACTCTAACATTTGTTTGTTGTTGCTGTTTACTGTGGTTACAATAGTTAGGGGAATCTAAATAAATTTTTGAAAGTGTATGCTTTTTTGTGTCCTAACATGACTTGTTCTTGTGATCACCAGTAATTTGACAGATATTTTTTTGGTTTTTTTATGGCTTTTCTTAAAATTTTTATATGTGTTATTTTTATTTATATTACATTATTATATTGTGTACCTTGGAGCTTTCCCACTTCACTAACACCTGTTAACCGTCCTGATCTCTTGTGTTCTTCACCTCCCCCACCTTTTTCCCCCTCCTCCTCTCTTGCTCCATTGTTCAGTCCCATTGGTTGTTTTTATTTTTTCTTGTTTGTTTGTTTCTCCCTATACCCATCATATAAGTGAGACCATCCTGTATTTCTCTTTTTCTTTTTGACTTATTTCTGCTAATATGGGTCTTTCTAGTTCCATCCATGTTGCTGCGAATGACATGTGTTTGTCCTCCTTGATTGGTGCTAGACAGGACACCTCTAAACATAAATACACCTCTACATTTTTGCCACAGATATCACTCTTCCCTATTGTGTTATACCTGGTCTTTAGCAATACATTTGTATAGCACTGTCTAACCTCTATGGACATTTTGAGTTCTATGGTTCCTGAATAGCTTGTGTGGTCACAAAAACAAAACCCATATTAGAAACCTTAGTATCTGAGCCTGCTGTAGGTACATTGCCCCCAAAACAAACTTGCAATGTAAGGTATATCCCAATACATAATCAGTCAACAGTCACCCTACTATTCTAATCCCTTTTCCCTCCACTCTTTTCCTTTTCTATACCAAACCCCAAATGGGAAGGTTTATAGTGGTACTTGTTGTTGACTCAAGCTTAGACTGGTAGGCTGCAGAGTAGATTACAAAATGGTTATATAATCTACATCACAGGGTACATCCTTGACCTTCCACAAATTCAGTGTTTTTACTATGCAGTGTATGGTACAAGCTCCAGGGGATAAAAACAAAATTGCACTCACTCTATCCCCTGAATAACCTTGAATGCTGCTGTAGAGTGGATCATGGAGACAAAATTGGTTTTCGGAAAAGAACTGAATATTCTACTTCCATCCTAAAAATAGCACTACTGTAGGAAAGTCCATAAAACTCTGAACTTTCACTCAAGTTATCTTAAAAGTGTTTGGTTAGGGTGTGGAAGGGGAAAAAATATGCAGTGCTTTAAAAGCAAAACCTATGAAAATGGTTTTGGTCATAAAATAAAGCAGCTTAGTTTAGATCAGTTCCCAGTGAACCACCAGGAAAAGAATTTTAGCCTTCAAAACATTTTCAAATATATCTTTTTAAATCATAGAAATAATATCAAGGTCAGAAATATTTTGAGAGTAGTATTTTAGACCATGAATGATATTCCATTGAAAAAACAATTCTCTTCTCACTATGGGGGAGAAAGTCAAAACACAGCTAGATGACACAGTAGCCCAGATTCCCTGAAAAGTCCCATCAAACCATTTCAAAGGCAAGAGATTACAATAATATTTGCACTGTTAAGACTGTGTCTATATGAAGTCAGCAAACACTTGATTAAGCTGATGCACTGACACAACCAGACAATTGAATGAAACATTTACTCAAGCCCATGTTGTTTGTCTACATTAACCAAGAGGTTGACAGGCGTGTTTCATTAACTGATCACTTGGCTACATGGACAATCACTCATAGCACTTTGCAGAATAACTGTTTATTTACAAGTCTACCTCCTGCACTAATCATTGAGCACCTCAAAATGCAGGGGCAGCTTCCAACCATCTTCCCTGGTGGGGTATATGTAGCATGGGGGCTCTATCAATGAGAGAAGTATTGGCAAGGTGTCTTAGTAATGGGATGGAAATTTGTCATTTCCCTAAATGTCACTTGCTTCATCGTATCTAGATGTTCCTATACACAAATGTTAGTGAAGTGACTTCCCCAAAGATATAGCAGTCTGTCACCTCTGCCCTGCTACCCTGCCACTAGTTATCAATCTGATGACTTCTTCATTGGGCCCTCCCCACTCCAATCTTTCCCTCTTCCATTGTCTATGTCATATCTTCCACAAAACCTTCCCTGACAATCTGACAGGCACATCCCCACTTTGATTTTCTCTACTGTTTACTTTTTAGACTTCTGAACGATTAATCACAAACAACTCTTTGCTGTTATCAGTGTAAATTTTAAAACACCTACCACAGAGATGATAAAGCCATTTGAGATTTGCACCAGCACATCTGTTGTGTCCAGCTGTCTGTGGCCAATTAAATAGTAAATGATAACTTCCAGTTTTTCAATGTTCTATACTTTATTTCATTCAACTGACTAAAGGGGCAATTCTAATACCTGCATCTAAATGAACTGGAAAAACTGAAAGTTAGATTAGTCAGTGAACTTGCTGGTGATGATTGAAATAGTAAATCTCTCTTTGATCCTTCTTAGTGCAAGTGGAGGTAGTTTTCAGTTCAGGTACAAATTCTAACAAAAGCACTTCATTTTTCCTAGGGGGTTGTTTAACCTTTCCCCCAGCATTATTGCTAAACATTTGAGACTTCTTAACATGGAATCTACAATCTTAAAGCAAACTTTTACATATCCAATGTTCTCCAAAACTAGATGGAAGGAATCTTTTATCTAACAGGACTGCCTAAAATACATGTATTCTCCAAATGCTAGAAAATTTACTGTCCAGTGTCTAAACAGATGCAGCCAAGTTAGGCTGTAGTATCCCTACTTCACTGTCCATTGCAAAGCTACAGAGCCTTCTTTATTATTGACAAAGATGAATGTCAACTTGCCAGGGAGCCAACTATGTGGGATTTGATGATCGGTTCACGATTAGAAGATTGTGAGAACACTATTACATTGCAGAACGCTCTTCATTAAAATCCATGGTAGAGATCCTATCTGGTCTCAGCACCAAGGACAGAGATTCTCAGACCTAATTTCTGTCTCTGTCTTTCCTTACTGACCCTGTGACATTTTTAACTAAGCAGTTTCTTTTCTGCTTAAGCTGAATTTGTGACCTATCCTTAGCAAAGTGAACAGATTTTATAGTCACCTTAATCTTGTTCCTAATTCTATTTAACGACCCATATTTACTTTTCTTTTTACTTTTCCCTTGCTTTTAATTTAAAAGAGATAATGAGAAGGTTAAGCAGTGAGAGAGATGGCTGATCCCTCTGCTTCTTTCAACCTTATCCAGCTCCAACAATTACTGCCTTCATGTCCCAACCTACCTCTCCTCCCACATCATCAGTTCAAAAGAGGATTTTTAAAAAGTATATACTTGATGATCATCTCCCCATTTTTGATTGGGTTTCTTGTTTTGTTTTTGTTTAATTGTGTAAGTTTCTTGTGGATCTTCATTATTAAACCCTTATCACTCTTGTGGAGGGCAAAAATTTTTTCCCATTCTGATGGGCTTCTTTTAGTTTTTTCTGTTGTCTCTTTTGCTGTACAAAAGCTTTTAGGCTTGATATAGTCCCATCTGTTTATGTTTTCCTTCATTTTTTTTTTTTTTTTTGCTATCTGTAGATGTTTCTAGAAAGGGATTTCTGAATTGTAATTCATGGAGGGTTTTACCCAAGTTTTCATCTATGTCTGTTATGGTTTCGGGTCTGACATTTAAGTCTTTTATCCATTTCGAGTTGGTTTTTGTGCATGGCGTGAGGATGTTATCTTGGTCCATTTTTTTGCAAGTTTTAGTCCAATTTTCCTAGCACCATTTATTGAAGAGACTATCTTTGTTCCTATCCACCCAAACCTCACACCCCAATATTTTGCTGCCTCACCATCTCAATGATGGTACAGAAGTAAGTGAGGAGCAGGGTCTATGAGGACCTTGTAAATAGGATAGAGAAGCAGGCTGAGGAACTTGCAGAAGGGATGAAAGCAAAAGGTACTCAGACCCACAGAACACTAGGATCCCAAGGACCACTGCCAAGAGATGCTGAACACAGCTGTGTGTCCGTGTGCGCATGTGTTTGTGTTAAATTACACTATATATAGCATTAGCAAAAAACTGCCAACTCTGATGCTTTTAATAGATACCTAAGAATTAATGAAGAGAAGTGCAATAGAAAACATGATTTGACTGTGTAAAAAGAAATGCCAATTATCGTTATATATGAAATACACTTACCATTTACAACTAATTACCATATACAAAAATAACTAGTATAGCAGCATGCATATATACCATTAATTTTATTATAAACTGCATTGGGTTTGCATGCTAATGGCTGTCTCCTGTCTATTTGGCCTCAAGATTTGTTACCCACAATTTCCAACATTAAGGGGGACATTGACAGAAACCATATCTTACATTCCTTTTGTTTTCTCTTATCATCTAAATAAGACAGAAAGAGATGCCTGGAAATTGATCATCTCTGCAGGGTTTGAATATATATATATCTGAAGCCACTAGCAAAACAGCAAGACAATCTGTAAGCAACTTATAGTCGGTGCACTCTAAGGAAAAGTAGGGGGATTTGCAACAATAAATCAAAGTAGGGAGGCTCCAGAAGACAGTGGGCTTTGACTTCACCCTTAGAGAAAATCTAAGCTATGGATTTGGTAGAAGAGCATTCCAGTTCAGTCAGAAAAAGTTTTCTGTGATATGGATAATATCTATGATTTCAAATAACTTTCATATTAATGTACCCATAGTATGATAATGAAATGACAAGTCCAAATGAATTCATATAATGAATATATAAAACATTTTTATTTACATACAGAAATATATATTCATATCCTGACTGTTAGCTTTTTTTAAAAAAGCAAATGAGAAATCCAAAAGCCATAAAGCAGCCTATTAAACTTAAATAATAAAAATTATTTATTGGAAAAAACATGACATAACCAAACTTTATGTTCTCTGTTTAAATGAAGTAGTAGATTGAGAATTATGTCTTCAATGAATTATGTCTTCATCTTCATCTTGGTTTGAGTTTAGTAGAATAATGACTACATAGGACCACTTAGCAACTAAAATAAAACACACTGGCTAGGAAATTCATACATCAGGATAACCATAGCAAACATGTACTATTGTACAAGGTAAAGATGAATGAAATGTTTGAAGGTCTGTGTTGAAGACTTTGGTAGTTCAGCTAGGTATGGTGGTGCATGCCTCTATGCGAGAGCTTATGAAGTCACAGCTGGGACTGGGGATCACAGTTCAATTCCCACCAGGGGCAACTTGGCTTGGTGAGACCTAGCCCCCCCCCAAAAAAAAATAGCTGGGCGTAGTTGCATGTGCCTGTAATCCCAGCTACCTGGGAAGCTGAGGCTGGGGATTGCTTGAGTCCATGGTACCATGGGCAATGTGAGCCTGTGGTTCCATAGGCAAAAATAGCAAAACCTAGTCTCAAAAAAAAAAAAAAAAAACCAGACTTGGGAGCTCACCGGAGCACAAAGAATTCTCATACTAGTCTCTCCAGTGCCCCAGAGGCTGAGCAAACTCACTTGATTGCAATCTGAACTCTGTGATGCCAGTTAGATAGACTGTTCCATGTACCCTGGAAAGCAGTTAACTATGAAAGATATTTATTAGATTCCCACTCCCAAATTCAGATATGGAAGTGCTAGCCTCTACTATTGCAGAAGGTAACTACATTAGGAGATTAGTTCTTTTAAAGAGGCTAAAGAATCTCAAATGTTAAGCTGAGGTCATGAGGGGAATGTTGATCCAACAGAACCGGTGTCTCGTAAGAAGAGAAAATTAGGACACAGAGAAGAAAAGTCAAAATGTCATTCCCAGGTCACGGAGAGAGACCTCAGAACATAATAATCCTGCTTACACTTTGATCTTATACTGCCAGCTGCCAGAATCAAAAGAAAATAAATTGCTACTTTTTTTTGATACCCAGTCTGCAATATCTGTTAGAACTGTCTTAGCAAACTAATCTATTAGAGGAAACACCTAAGATAGAAAATAGGGAGGGGACCTGTGTGGCTGGGAGCACCATGAGTCCACAAAGATGGTCTGAGCATGAAGAACAGGAGGGAGAATAGAGAGTCTGAGCCTGTAGCAGAGTCTATGGCAAGCTTGGCTCAGTCACACAGGAACCCAGGAATGGCAGTCTTAGCACCCTTTCACCCCCACAGCCACCAGTGAGAACTGCTCATGAACAGCCTTATTGGTGAATTTCAAGTGACTGGATTGTCAGTATTTTATCCTTCTACATCCTAAAGTGTGAGAGACGCGTCTCATGGTCCACAACAGAAGACCTTCACAGTTCTGCACAGTCCAGAAAGTTCTACAGAAATTACCACTGAGTGAACCAGTTTTCTAATTTGGTTACCAATGCAAAACCATGAAATGTTCTTATTTTCCCTCAGATACGAATATTGTTCCATGCTCTGTAAAAACCAATGAAGTCAGGCTCCATTGACGGAAGAATTCAAGTCATGTGGAAGATAATTGTGCTGCAAAGTACTTCTGTGTTGCTTGTGAGAAGGCAGGCTAGTTAACCAAATTAGTAATGTAAATAAGGACAGTGATAGTCCCACCAAGAAGTTCCCAAAGCAGGGAACTACAGGTGAAACAACCAGACTTGACTAGCTCTCATGTGGAAAGATCCAAGGTGGGATATAGCATTTGGTCCCAAAATCCCACAGCCCCATATCTTTTGAGCCTGCCTTCTTTTTCCTCACTAGAGAAGCAAAATGTCTATTTTGGAAATCCATGAAAGGTCTAGCATACTATGTGAAGAACAGAACATAAAAAACAAGAACGCATGGATAAAGAATTTATCAGATTCAAATCAAAAACAAATACAATGCAGCTAATGTGACCTGCAAATTCAATCTCTAACACAGCAGCTGAGAGTCTATGCCCATGGAAAGAAAGAATGGCACATGTGATGAATTTGAGTTTCACAGTGATTAATAATAAATGGAAGCAGTTCCTGCAAATGACTAATTAGTGTGTCTGTGGTCAGGTGAGAGGAACAAATTACCCAGAGACAAAGTTGCAGTGAGGCCCCCAGAATTCAAAGTCAACCTTGTACATGCAAAAACAAAATGAGGCACAGAGAGTGGGCTGGAATCAACAAGTTTTAGGGCAGCTCTGCATTTTAGGGTAGGATTGTCCTAAGGAGCAAGCTGATGGGATTCACTTTCCTTCCCCTCACAAAGCCAGAACAGTGTAATAGTTAGGGGGAATGGACTGAAATACATGATCTACATGTTCCCCGGAATCAGTATTATCTGAGTTTTGAATGTTGCCCATTCTCCCTGATATGGATAAAATCGAAGTTTCCATTCATTCATTTATTCATTCAGCACCCTTGGCTAGACACTATTCTATGAGGAGGGGAAATACAAATTAATGAAATGTATTTTCTCCTTTTGAAGAGGAAAAGAAATGTATCAACAGGCAATTACTGAACATGGTTGAGGCATGGTAATAGAGGTTGTGTATGAGAAGTGCCCATACCAGCAGGGGAAGAATAAGTGGCTGCAAGGCAATTAATGGGATTAGCGCAGGTTGACATTTTAGCCTGGCCAGGTGAAGCATGAGAGAGCACATTCTATCTGGATGGAAGAGCAGAGAAATGGCAGTGCAAAGACACAGAGGGGCAATAGTTTTGATAGAGATGAATAGGGAAGATGCAAAGGGCTATGGAGCTGGAAAGAAAAAGATATAATAACTTTAAAGATAGACCCATTACAAGTTGGAGTCACCTACAGGAGAGAGGCTGGCTAGCAGAGGCACAGGAAATAGCACAGGTGGTCCAAGGAGTTGCCACGCAAAAGGGCAGTTAGCGTACCAGATGGTAGTTAGCGTACCAGACAGAGGTTTGATTTCTCCTCATTGGGTATTTCACGTGTCGAGTGAAATTACTGTCTTAAAGGCTTTCTCGAGTCGTATGCAACCCATTTTCAGAGTAGAGAGGCAAATAGTGATTATGTGAAGACGTGGAACACCTTCCAGGGGAATCGCAGAGCGCACCCAACGCTGCTACCAGCAGAGGGCGTCTGTTACCAGACTCATCCATTTCAAAATCCCCTCCACGAAGTCAACGTCTGCACATGCGTTAGGGTGGACCCCCCACCCCCCCCACACACACACACTCACACACACTCACACACACATACACATACACAGTCTCTGAAGCAGAAGCAAACTCAAGAGCTTGAGATTCCCCCTTCCTCTGTGTCTAGTGAGCAGCTAGACCTCCCAACAGAAGCGAGCTCAACCTGGACTGGATGGCTGGCATGCTTTTCCATAGAGCGATCAAACGTAGAAAAGACACATTTACCTCTCCACATGCTACTTCAGTTGATTTAAAAGTCCTGCTACAATTTAATATTAAAAGTAATTAAAACATATCCTGTATTAGTAATTTGCTTAAATTATGCATACAACGTCTCTCGGTAGGCAGTCTGTAGAACTAGAGTGAGGCTAAAAAGAAAGCAATCACCACCGAATTTAAGTAACAATGTTTGACTCAGAACTCACATTCCCCCCCTTGTCAAACTGGGCAGCAGAGCTAATTCAGGGGGAAAATCCAGCCAGGCTGGAGTCAGGCAGGCTGAGGTCTATTTAAGGCGGTTGTGGGCAGAGAATTAAATGGGAGCGATACCAACATAATAGCACAAACAGCTAACGTTTACAGACCCTGACCACTTCTGTGGGCAGAGCATTTTCTTATTCAGTCATTTTCTTTAACAGACAAAAAAGTACAAAGGAAAATGTTGCTATGTCTATGCAGCCACCATCCAAGACTAACAAATGACAGTTTGTCACATTTCTTCCAGATGTTTTTATTAACAGTAAATGCTACAGATGAAGTCATTTATATTTCCTGAATCCCACACCCCTTTCTTTCCCCTCAGTCTGTCACGAGAACGTGCATCAGGTACATATTTTCATATTTTACTGCATTTCTATGTACCTGTAAATATTATAGACTCCTGCTTAGGTTTTATGCTTTGTTCTTGAAATTTTCTTTTATCAACTCAAATGCATGACTTCAAAATCTATTACTGCTGATTAATTTGTTGTTCCACAGTGCTTACCAATTCTGAACATGTTTCTAAATTTACTCATTTGTTTTGGTTTATAATGTGTTACTTCCTCATCATTCGATTGAAAAAGATGGGAAAGACTTTTTTTCTGGTCAATAATGTATCCTGAGCACATGGACAATGCCTGCTAATGAATACTTGCTGAATACGTAATACAGGATAACGTATTGAACTTCTAGAATATGCTATTCTACGCATGCTTTCAGTTTAATCCATTCTGCACTGAGGTTTATTTGAAACATCCCTCCATTTCCAACCTTGCCAATAATATTGTAAGAAATCCTTATACACACAAAGTCCCTTTATAACACTTATCTCAAGCAGAAGAACTAGATCACAGCATAGATACAGATTCCACTTTCCTAGGTATCTTCAAATTACTCTCCAAGGTGGTTCACCACCTTTCACTTCACTACTTTCTCACTTGTGTGTTAACATTTGGCATTATCAGATTTTTTTTCTTTTTCCAATCAGATAAAAGTAAAATGGCACCTTCTACTACTTCACATTTTCCAGATTATCAGTAGCATGAAGCAGTATGTCCTCATACGTCCCCTCTTCTTTATTCATATTCATTCCTATTCTCTGCCTCTCTTTCTATTTTGAGTATTATTTGCCCTTTCAAAAATAACTTAGAAGAGTCTCTAGTTTTCCATGTCAATATCTCCTACCAGGATGTGGTCTGGCTTTCATTTTGGGGGAAGGAACTTTTGTCATTCGAAAGAGTCCTAATTTCATGTAGTCCAATCTATTAGACTTACCCTGATATCATCACGGTCACCCATCTCATTCTCCTTCCCTTACCCCCCACCCCATTTCTCTCTCCCCTATAACTGCATTTCTGGCACGCAGTTAGTCTTGCTTTTCTCGTTTATTTTTGTAAGTGGTGTAAGGTTCTGACCTAGTTCTAGTTTTTTTAAACAAAAATATGCAATGAAGAGCCTATCCTTTCTGTTCTTATAACCATCTGCACCTGTATTGTACACCAAGGTCCCATGTGGATGTCAGCAGCCCTCAATCTCCCCATTCTGTTCTATTTGATTGATCCATGCATTCAGATTCCAAGCAGTGCCATGTACTGAAATGTTTGTATAAGTCAATACATAAGCAAATTCATGTTTTTTGCATTTTCACTTGTTTGTTTCAGAATGGTCTGACTAGTGTTGGAATATTACATTTGCATATGACTTTTAGAATGTCAAGTCTCTCACACACAAATGTACATACACACACACACACACAAAAAAAACCCAACCCTGTAGTATTAACATATTCAATATGGGAATTAAATAAATATTGCACTATCTCATTAGTTATTTACTTCTTCTTTTCAATTTTTCAATCATGTTTGTATTTTCTCCATAATGGTTTTATAGATTTTTCCTACCATTATTCCTTACTTCTTACATTTAGTTGATGTCATGAAAAGAATTTTTGCATTACTCTTCTAAAGGGCCACTTCTGGTGTATAAAAGGAGCAGTCACATCAGCAATTCTGGATTCCATTCACCCCAGTTTCATCCTGTGTCAACTGTGCCACCATGGTTCCCTCTTGAATTGCTCTATCCCAAATTTCAGGTGGAAATAGTGAGACTACGAGTTCATCAAATGGTTATGTGATGTAAAGGCGTTAACAGATGCAAAGTGCTGGGACACAGTGATCAAATAGTAATGCTAGCTTTTCTTATAAAAAATAGTACTAGTTTGCAAGAACTGACTTTGTACCCAGCAGCCCTGCAAACTTTCTTGTTAGTTCAAAAGTTGTGAATTACCTTAGATCATCTTTTTAATATTGATATACTCTAAACAAACTACTTTCTCCTGCATATTTCTCCAACCTATAACTATTACTCTATCTTGTCTTACTATATTATCTAAGACTTTTACTAAATTATCTAAAGCTCTCTTTTCAAGTATCTTTTCTACCTCCCTAATCTCTCTACTTTCCTGTCTGTGGTTCTCTTCCTCTTCTCTCTCCTTCCTTTTATTCTATTATTTTCTTATCTCTTTTTCTCTCTACCATTCTATATTTTTAAAAAAGCATTAGAAAATCTTCTTCCTCTGATTAAGTCAAGCAGAAAACTGGTCACCTCTTTTTCAATATCTAGTAGGTGCTAGATGCTATACTAAGTTACTTCATTCAAAATTTATTCAGTCAGTTATCACTATATGCTGATGACATGATTCTCTATATAGAAAACCCAAAAAAATCCACAGAAAGATTACTTGAAATAACAAACCAGTTCAGTAAGATAGCTGGATACAAAATCAACACACAGAAGTCAGTGGCTTTCCTATATGCAAAAAGTCAAATAGAAGAAGAAGACATCAGAAAAACCATCCCATTTACCATTGCACCAAAAAAAATTAAATACTTGGGGATAAACCTAACAAAAAACGTGAAAGAATTATACAAAGAAAATTTTAGAACACTCCTAAAAGAGATAGAAGAAGACATAAGGAAATGGAAAGACATTCCCTGTTCATGGATTGGAAGAATTAATATTATCAAAATGACCATCCTACCAAAGGCAATCTACAGATTCAATACAATCCCAATAAAAAGCTCAATGACATTTTTTAAAGAGAGAGAACAAAAATTACTGAAATTCATATGGAATAACAAAAGACCTTGTATATCAAAAAGCCTCCTGATCAGGGAAAAAAAAAGAGAATGGAGGTATTAAAATTCCAAACTTCAAACTATACTACAAAGCCATAATAATTAAAACAGCATGGTATTGGTACAGAAACAGACAGTCAGACCAATGGAACAGAATTGAGTACCCTGAAATAAAACCACACTTATATAGTCAACTAATCTTCAACAAAGGAGTGAAAAACTTATCTTGGATCAAAGATAGCCTCTTCAATAAATGGTGCTGGGAAAATTGGACTAAGACATGCAAAAAAATGGACCAAGAAAATTCCCTTACTCCATGTACAAAAATCAACTCAAAATGGATAAGAGACTTAGAGGTCAGACCTGAAACTATAGCATACATAGAGGAAAACTTGAGCAAAACTCTCCATGAATTACAGTTCAAAAATCCCTTTCTAGAAACATCTACAGAAGGCAAAAAATGAAGGAAAACATAAACAGATGGGACTACATCAAACTAAAAATCTTTTGTTCAGCAAAAGAGACAACAGAAAAAACTAAAAGATGCCCAACCAAATGGGAAAAAAAATTTTTGCCCTCCACATGAGTGACAAGGGTTTAATAATGAAGATCCACAAGGAACTCACACAGCTAAACAAAAGCAAAACAAAAAGCCCAATTTTAAAATGGGGAGAACGAAAAAGACACTTCTCCAAAGAGGAATACAAATGGCCAACAAGCACATGAAAAATTGCTCAACATCACTACTAATAAGGGAAATGCAAATGAAAACCACAATGAGATACCACCTTACACCAGTAACAATAGCCCACATTCAAAGAACAGGCAACAAGAATTGCTGGCGAGGATGTAGAGAGAAAGGAACAATACTGCTGGTGGGAATGTAAACTAGTCCAACCACTATGGAAAGCTGTGTGGAGGACCCTCAAGTTAATGAAAATGGAACTACCATTTGACCCAGCAATTGCTCTCTTAGGAATCTACCCAAAAGAGACCTCAATGTGGTTACAAAGGGACACCTATGCTTGGATGTTTACTGCAGCACAATTTATAATTGCAAGGTCATGGAAGCAACCTAAATGCCCCAAAACAGATGAGTGGATGAAAAAAATGAGGTCTATATACACAATGGAATATTACTCATCAATTAAAAATGACAAATTTGACAATTTTATAACAACATGGATGTACTTAGAAGAAATCATATTAGCAGAAAGAAGTCATAAAGAAAAGACAGAAACCAAATGGTTTCACAAATATATAGGATATAGTGAAAAAATAAACAAAAGACTTGAGGAAAAGTCAAAACAAGCTAAGCACCAAAGTGAAGTGCACAACTTTGAGCAGGAGGGAAAGGGGGGGGATAGAAGGGAGGGGTGGTAAACCCCTGGGATTACAATGTTGTGAAATTTATATATAAATTTTTAAAAATAAATTAATTAATTAAAAAATTCATTCAGTCAATAAATATGCATTGGACACTAGATGTCAGACACTGTTCTGGGTGCTTAAACTATATCACTGAACCAAAGAGTCCTGTTCTCATGGAATTTATACTTTAATTTTTAAAATACAGCCAACAGTAAGTGATGGAGAAAAAGCAGATAGAGGAGGCTAGGAGAAGGCAGGAGAGGAGGGCCAGTTTCATTGAGAAGGTGACATCCGAGGAAGTGATGGTTCACCTTGACTTGGAGGACAGGGACAAGCTAGCAAGAGAGGGAGGAGAAAGGACCTTTTCCAGTTAGAGAAAAATATGCAAAGGATTTGATACAAGAATGAATCCAATGCCTTGTGGGGGCGAGGAGGGGGCTAGTATACTTGATAAAACGCAGGACATAGTGAGTGCAGTGTGAAGCTAAGTTGGAGACACAGGCAGGGGATCTAAAAGGTTTGGATTCAACTCTAAGAGCAAGAAAAGCCACTGGAGGGGATTTTCAGTAGTGGACTGACATATCTAATTTTCATTTTCAAAAGGTCAGTCTGTTTACAATGTGAAGAATGGATCCGAAAAGAACAAAAATGGGGAGCACTTATGAGGGCATTGTAATTATCCAGAGTTGAAGGCAGCAGGATGGATGAAGAACAGATCAAATCATTCAGGATCAGCTGTAAGAGATGAGGGAAAGTGAAAGGTAACGATGAGTCCTCATTTCCCAGCTGGGTGAATGTAAGTTGATTCACTATGACCGAAAACATGGGAGGAGGGTACTTCACATCAGGTATATCCTCCATTTCAAAAGCATTTTAGGGGTTGGACACAGGAGTAAAGGTCCATTTCAGCATCATGTCTTCCTCGCAACCTGCACTGTTGAGTGAAGGTTTTATTTCTTTGGTCTCTTCTTACTGAAGGTATAAAAAGAGTACCATTCTTATAAAGGGCAGGAAACATAGTATTGAGAAGAGTCGGAAAAAGTAGGAGAAAAACTCTGAAGGTAAAGTTTCCAGAGAAGGTTGAACACCAGATGGGGTGTGACAGGAGGGCCAAAAACCAGAGTGACCTCAAATGGATGTGACTGGCCCCAAGGAGGTGTGCAAGGAGAACACACTAATTACTTGACAACTTTGCTGGGGGCTGTAACCGTTCCCTTTTGTGCCTTCCTTCCTTGGTGATGCTATTGATTACACCATAAAAATAAGTGGGGGAAGATGGGAGGATTGCTTTTTGCATTCAATTGTCTTTTTACAACCCTCTTCCTGATTCCAAACACTCAAAAGGGAAAGTTGAATTAGCAATTATGGGGAAGTTGTCTCTGAACATAATTTACAGCTCTCCATCCTTCCTTCAAACAAAAGCTTGCAAACGGCAAGCTGTTGAATTATAGAACCATAATTTCTATTTTTGAACTATATTCTAGATGTGATGTTAATTATTATGAAATAATTTTACAATAATGCAAAAGCAAATAATAAATTAGAACTTTCTGTGCAGTTCTAAAATATATACCTTTGTGACTCCCAAATGTAGTTCTCCAAGACATTTACATCCAATGACATTTTGTTAGAATGCAACTACTTGGTGCTCTAGACCTATTAAAACAGAAATTCTAGAAATGGCATCCAACAATTCTTTTAACAACTCCTTAAGGTAATTCTGATGCATGCTAATACTTGGGAATCACTCCCCTAAGTTAGAACAGTGTTTCCCAATCTTCTCATATATTGCCAAACATAGAGATTGAAGCCATGTGTTGATTATTTCACATCAAGACCATGAGGTTCAGTAGTGCTGGCTTAGCAAATCACAAGAACTGTTTCACAGCTCAGCAACAGGGTGGGAAACTGACCTGGAGAAACTCACACCAATGCAAAAGGAAATATGAATGCTCACTGTAGTTTTGTCTCTATTAATGAAAAAAATAAGGAACTATTTTATTTAATCTGACACGCTTACCAACAGAGAGTGGATAAACTGTGGTATGTTTCAACATTTGAAATACCACTCACATTTTTTTTTTAATTTTTAGGTAATGTTAGTTTTAGGTCTGTAAGTGATTTAGAGGTTCTGATTCACTTCTCTTTAGATGCATATTACCTCAACACAACTGCAAAACACCCAGAATTCTCCATCATAGTCCATTCGACCCCACCATCCTTTGTTCCCCATTTAGACTCTTTCCTCTCTATCAGCCTGTTGCCAGGCTTCTAGGGTTTGTTTTGATTTCACTTTGTCTGTTCCTTTGTTTTTGTTTCTTTATATTCCACATGTAAGTGAAATCATTTGGTATTTGTCTTGCTCCTTCTCACTTATTTCACTTAGCATAATCCCCTCCAGTTCCATCCATATTTTCATAAATGGGCAAAGTTTCATCTATTTTTATATCTGAGTAGTATTCCATTGTGTACATACCCCACACATCTTATTAGTCCATCACCTGTCATTGGGTACTTAGGATGGTTTCATGACTTGTTACTGTAAATAGTGCTGCAAATGAAGATATGAATGGATTTATTCCTTCAAATTAGCAGCTTTGAAGTCCTTGGGTATACAACTAGGAGTAGAATTTCTGGGTCATACGATTGTTCTTTTTTAATCATTTGAAAAAACTGCATAGGAGCTGAAGCACTCTACATTCTCACCAATGGTACATGAGGGTTCTTTTTCTCAATACCTTTTGCAAAACTTGTTGCTCTATTCTTCTTGATACAGGTCATTCTCACAAGTGTGAGGAATTATGTCATTATGGTTTTGATCTATATTTCCTTAACAATAATTGATGATGAATATTTTTCTCATTCCTGTTGGTCACCTCTATGTCTTATTCGGAGAAATGTTTATTTATCTTCTGTTAGGTATATTTTTGTTAGGTATATTTTGTTATAAATATACCTTTGTTGGTATATTTTGTATAAATATATTCTTCCATGTTAGGATTCTTTTTTTTATATTTTAATGATGACTTCTTTTGCTGTGCAGATACTTGGACATAGTTGCATTTGTTTATTTTAGCATTTGTTTCCCTTACTGTTAAAGTCACAAAGATATTCCTGAAGCCAATGCCCTAGAGCATTTTGCCTATGTTTTCTTAGGCATATTGGTTTCATGTCTGACATCCAAAAATTTAGGCCATTTAGAGTTAACTTTCGTATCTAAGATTGCAGTCTAGCTTCATATTTTTGCATATGACTATCCAATTTTCACATTTATTGAGTGAACTTTCCTTTCTTGGTTCCTGTGTCACAGTCACAGATTCACTATGTATAAAAGGATGGGCTTATTTTGGGGCATTTCATTCCATTTCATTATTCCCTGTGTCTATTTTTATTACAATACTATACTGTTTTTACAACTATAATTTTGTAATTTGTAGTTTGAAATATGGGCATGTGATACTTCCATGTTTATTTTGTCAGGATTGTTTTGGCTATTTGTGTCTTTTGTGGGTCCACATAGATTTCAGTAATAGTCACTCTTTCTTTAAAGAATAAAGAATTGAATCTTTGATAGTTATTACATTGAATCTTTATATTGTTTTAGGAAATATATTGCTCTGATCATTTTAACTATGTTAATTCTTACATTCCTTGAGCATGGAATATCTTTCCATTTCTTCGTGTTCTTTTAACAATATCTTATAGTTTTTTTTTGTACAGGTCTTTCAGCACCTTCGATAAGTTTACTTCTAGGCATTTAACTTTTATTGTTGTTACTGTAATTAGGATTGTTTTCTTGAGTTTTTTTCTCTTCTAGTTCATTGTTTTCATAGAAATCAACCAATTTTTTTACATCACTTACCACATTACATGTTTTATCGCAGAGAACTCTTAAAAACATTATGTTAAATTAAAATAGTAAGTTGTAAAATAATACTGACAATTTACAAATGCCTATAAGTGTTTATAACACAATGGACAATATTGAGTAAACTTTGTGGCATATTTACATGTAGTAAATTCATAAATTAATCAAGACCAATGCAAGCATAATAAACAGATTATTCAAGGTCTTATACAGTTAGGTCTGGAGGAAAGCAAGAGGAAAAGAGAATCAGGGACTCTCAGGATAAAGCTTCTCTGATTTTATTAAAAAGTCTAAAGAAAACAACAATAAATTGAGATTTGACATGAGGGGGATGAATGAAACACAGGCATTTCTTATATTACTATTTCCTTTTATACTTCTCTGTATATATGAAAACTTTCATTAAAATTTTTGATAAGAAAAAATCTTTTGAAAGCTCTATCAAATTATCTGAGTTCTAAGGCCCATTCTGACAACAGATCTTTGACACTAGTTAGATTATTTTCTTTCTGGAGCCCTCAGTTTCCCCATTTGCAAATTAGAAGAGGCTGAATACGGTGACCTCTGAAATCCTCTGTCTCTTTCACCTCCCTGATCTATTTTGGTGATCAAATGGAAAAATCCCCAGCCCCTTGCCTTTTTACTCTCCACATAGGATGCAGCCTCATCAACCATTTTCCCTTGTCCAGCTGTCCGCCTTAATAGCCCCCTTGTTTACAATGGCCTCAGCAACCGAGACGGCAACTAATAACATATCACAAAGCAGGAATCATAGAACCTGTGTTCTAAGATATATTTTAAGGCAAAAAGAATAAAAATAAAACAAGAAAAGTTTGGCACACAGACAAGCTGTGTAGAATTTAGAAAATGACCTTGAATTTTTAAACAACTTTCCTTGAAGGAGAATCTTATCCCCAAGCAATGGATTTTGCCAAGTGGAAGAAAATTTCAAATCAGTGTTACAGCAATGTTCACTATTTTAGCCCTATTCTTTGGCATCTCCTCTGCCTCCTGATTCCTCACATCAGCCTCCAATATCAACAGTGCTACCTAGCTGACTCCATGAAGGAAAGCTTAACTTCTCATTTTCCACTAATTCTTTTGAATTGCCCTCAAGTTAAGCTTTATATGGGTTAATTCCCTTTCCAATAGGTTTGTTTGTTAATCCCTGGAATGTGAACTGCCAATCCAAAAACATGAAAACAATATTGATGAACTATGGCAATAAAAGGTGACTAATTTAAGATTTGTTATATTTCAAATACACAAAAGAGTATACCGTATCTAAGCTTTAGTAATTTGCATAGTCAAACCAGCAAAAAATTTTAGGATGGTATTTTCTACATTGTGGTTTGTAATAATATATCTCATGTTTGAAGGTTCCAGGTCCCTCCTGAGGCAACTGTTTATTATGATACACATTTAAAATGTTAAATGGCTAATCTGAATCTTGACCTTGGTGTCCTATATAGCTTGGTATATATCTGTGATGTACACAAACTGAACTTCATTATTTTTAAATTCTCTCAAATTTCTGAAATCCTTTATTTCTGATCTTGTATATTCATTCTCAGTTTTCAACTTATGTTTTAAAAAATGATAAATTCACTAATAAGTCATGCAGGTGCATGACAGAGTCAAATTCACGTATACATACTTATATACATTCATGTTTATTTACATATGAAAAGTATTTCTTAGTTGCTACACAAAAAGCACCCAATATCAAGTATATGATATCATAGTTAATGTGTGTTGAATTAATAGAATTGATGAATTCATACTATAGTGGATACTATGATCAGCACTTAAAATAATTTCTCATTTAATACTATAGTAACTCTGAGAGATACATACTTCCTACACAGCACCTTTAAATAACAGTCAGAATTCTAAGTCTGTTTCAATCTACCTCAGTAATGATAATAATACCCAAAAGATAAAAATATGCTTTGTAAATGAGCTTCTACGAGCTTCACCTCATGTATAATTCTAGCAGTGTCTATTCAACATTGTAGGGTAAGTCACTTAGGCTTTCGCCTCCATTCACCAATAGCCAGCACCTGCAATATTGTATCTTCCCCATGATTGTGCAATCCGTGGGTGTGCACGTTTAAATGTGTACACCTGGGCCTAGGAGAGAGGGCAGAAAGGGGCAAAGAGAACATATGAGAACATGAATAAGCATGAGAGCACGAGAGAACACCAGAGAGAGCTCAGAGGGAGAGCGAGGTCAGAGCGGAAGGGTAGGGATTCAGGGGAGGGGGGCCAACAAGGATGGTTACATTACAAACATTTACCTGCAACTGTATACTTCTTACTTACACACTTCTCTGGCACATCTATGCCCTCTGTTATTGTTATGAACATGTGCCTTTCTGGTGATTAGAGAACAGAGTTAAAATAAAGGGACCCAGAATGAGACTCAGTTAGTAGGATTCACCCAGACTTTATACTCTCTTAAAGACAATAGATATTTACTACCTTGTAGATGGTTGATTTAATGAATTATCTCTGGTGCCAATTTTTATCTTCACCAAACTTCTTCTGTTATAGACATCAATTTTATACCTTTCTTTGAAGAGATAACTTGTCTGGACTGAAAATGTGTCAATATTGTACATTGGGTTACAGTGACTCATCTAACAAGGTTTTCCATATCCAAGCAGAAAAGATGAAGACATGCTGGCTGGATGCTAAGGGAACTAGTATTTAGTTGAAAAGCTGGTCTTAAAAAGTTGGCAATCAAGGAAAGAATCTCAACTTGGACAAAGAATTGTGCCACAGGGCTCTGGCCTTAATCTTTTGCTATTTCCAAATATTATATATTATACGTGGCTTAGATGAATAGACAGTATGACTCTAAAATATGACAATGAAAAAAAGTTGAGTTGGATAATAAATGGATTATATAAACCAAAATAGATTTGACAGGGTGGAGAGATGATTCAAGTCAAACAAATTGAAAATTAACAGAGATAAGTTTAAAAGTCAACAAACTTCCAAAGTACAGAATGTTTGGGGGAAAAAATAGCTTGGCAGTTCATTTCAAAGAGACATAGGAACTTTGGCTGTCAGTAAACTCAATAGGAATTAACATATAGTATGACCCCTAAAAGCTGGCACCTCCTTAGGCAATGATAGAAATAAGAAATTTCTACAATAACAGGAATAAGAAAAGTATCTCATAGAGCTGCTCTTTCTGGTCCTCACAATCTGCTTCCATATTGCAGATAGTTTAGGTGCCCAACCCTAAAGACATAGACAACAGATGTTAAAACCTAAAGATGGAGACAAATTGAAGGATCCCATGTCAGCTAAAGAGATAGTAAAAGAAAAAAATAATAATAATAAATAAAAGATGTGTATATTCTGGAGGAACAATGACTATAGAAAGCTCTCATAACATTCAATATTTCTAAGCAGTTGTATGGAATGAAAACAGTCTTGCTCTGAATGATCCAAAGTGATCAAATAAAAATCAATAGATTTGAAGAAAACAGCAATTTGACATAATGAGAAATTGATGATATAGGATTATGAGATTGTGAGATCCCCCAGTTTAGATAGGAGGGTAAAAAATAAAGAAATTATTGAGCCAGTAATGTGTATGTTATTAACACATCTTTAGGAGTTTTGACTCAGTGAATCTTGGGATACCCTGAAAACCTGAAGGAAATAAATTAACAATACACATGTTTCCTAAAATGGGTGGTTATTTAGGACTTATGTTGCTAATGGCTTCAGTATGATGTGGTTTAAATTAAATCTGCAACCTATCCACTCCCCATATATGTGTATACACATATATATTAAAAACAGTAATAACATGGTTCTTATGAGCACAGAATAAACAACAAAGGCTCATGAATTCAGATTCTACCATTTAAAATTTGTAATTCAAAGGGGGTTAGAATCAGTTTGCATTGCTAAGGGAAAAAGCAATGCTTAAAAACTAAATCATTGATGTGAACAAGATTCTAGGAGGAAAACTTGGCTTTACAATCAAAGTGGGAAAAACATATCCTTAAAATAATTAACTTATGCTTTAGGTATAAATAAATCTTTCCAGTTTCTTAATGATCCATTCTTCATCTCGTCAGGTGGGACTGAACATTACCTATTAGCAGCATCTATTCAGAATACTGAACAAACTTGAAAATTAACAGCTATTTTTTTTCTTAATATTTAGAAATTTCCCTTTCCTGTAAATGAAGCATTTCCCAGGTAAGTTAGGCTCCATTAATTCAGGTTATTTAAGGACTTTTTCAATGATATGTTGTTGCTTTCAGTTCTTCTTGATTACAGATAAACAAAAAGTGACTAGAGATCATTATTACCCAAAACAAAGTAATGATGATAACCTAAAGAAAGATGAATGTATTATAGTGGCCGTGGAACCATTCTGTTTGCAAGGCCAATCATAGTACAAGCATCTAACTCTGGATAGGTTCTTTATTGGTTCTAGAAGTTACATAGACTCATCAGGGTGGGCAGGGCAGGGCTAGGGCCAGGGCCAGGGAGTGGGGGTGAGGCAAGCCTCCAATTCCCTAGGAATCTTCATATTTTTTTTTCTTGGCTCTTTCTTGCCTTCTCTTGCTCTCTATCCCCATGTTCCCTCACCCCGGGTGACACTACCCTTCTATCCATCCTTTCCAGGTTCAGGTGTGCCTGGGAACCTGAACAGACTCAGTGAACCATGCAGGGAACCATGCAGACTCAGTGGGCCAGGCATATACAATCATGGCAGGGGGAGGGGCTGGAGTTAGGGGACTGAGACATAATACTACAAGTGCTGGTTATAGAGGTTAATGGAGGAAAAAGCCTGACCAACTCATTTACCCTCCAAGTAGCCCAAAACTTACCTTAGAAGATCTAATCAAAGCCAGAGATTACACACAACTTGTCATGTATTATGCAAACTGAGTGAGTACTCAGGACCCAACTCTGCCAAATGCAAGTGCCAGTGCCAGCCAGACAAGCAACTTTGCAGTTGCCACACACTGTGACTGGTCCTGTGCTCAGATAGAGTGCATGCGCATGCCCGGTTCAATATTTAGTGTCACTGTCTTGAAATTTTAGCAACATTTGGGTCCTTAGATCATTTAGGGGTCCCACAGACAGCCACATAATGGTGACCAAGATTTGAAAGGCAAGCAAGTGAAATGCATACAGTCTGGCAAAATCTAAAAACAGTTCCATTTATTAATGAGCAACAATATCCTGTAATCAAGACGCAGCCTGTTAGTTAAAGGTATAAAGAATTACTCTGCTTGTTTGATGTGTAAACCAAAGCTAATTCACAAATTTGCTAATTGTTTTTCTCGGCTGCAGATGTGAGCTGCTAACCAGTGAAGCTGTAGTATTCAAAGTAATCAGCCATCATTTCAAGCTCCATCAAAAAGTCATGTATCACTTTCAGTAGGCAAAAATTTTTAAAAAATAGTATATTTTACTGGAGTTACACTTGGAGTGATGAAGCCAGTGCGAATTTTAAGACAACAATCTCTTCACTTCACCAGAGAAAATTAGAATCAGCAAAGAAAGGTTGCAGCACCTCAGGCGTTTTCAGGACCTTTCACTGGACTGTAAACTGCCAGAGCCACAGTTAACCTGGAAATGTCAGATGAACTCTGCTCAAAACTTTTTCTCCCTGATGTGGGTTGTAAAGCTGTGCTCGTTAGTGAAAACACAAGCTTTTATCTCCCATTTACAGGACAGAAGGAGTTTCCAAAACATTAACTATCACATATAAAAGTTTGTTTATATCACTGTCTTTACTTCCAATTCTAATTCTGAACACATACAGAAATGAAGCCATCAGGGAACATGACAGGATGAATTATCAGGTAAATGAGTAATCAGGGTTTTTCATACCTTTCTGCCATTAGTCTCTATGACCAGCACCCATATATATATATATATATATATATATATATATATATATATATATATATATATATATATATATATATATATATATATATATATATATATATATATATATATATATATATATATATATATATATATCACATATATATATATCACATATATATATATCACATATATATATAGTTTGCACCTTCCCCAATATTGTACATACCCAGCCCAATGGGTGTGTGCATGTGTTAAGAGGGCACATCTGGGTCTGGGGAAAAACAGAAAAATGTAGACATCCCTCCGGGGAGAGAAGGTGGGTGACAACAAGGGGGAAGGTGAATGAGAACACAGAGGGAACAGAGAGAGAGCCTGAGAAAGAGCATAAGACCCATGGGGGCTGTGAGGATAAGTTGTCTTTGTTTGGTTGATTGTATTTTGGTTTATTTTTTGTCAGTTCCTTGTTTTGTTGCTCTATATTCCACATAAGGGAAATCACTGTTTGTCTTTCTCCCTCTGGTTTAACTGATTTAGCATCTTCCCCTTCAGTTCCATCCCAGTTGTTACCAATGTCAAGAGTTCATCTTTAACTTAAATTTTTCCTAATTTGATTCCAGGTTGAAGTATAGTCTGTGAAACTCTGCAAAAGGTATTTAATAGAAACCTGGGCTGATATCATCTGTTTCAAAGAGCACAAGGAATATCATTCATACACAACTTATAATTGTCCACACAATGTTTCCTCTTCCACCTTTCTCCAACATGCACTCTCTTTCTGTCTCTCTCACACACACACCACACAAAGTAAACTGCAAGACATTTCTCTTTAAAATTTTCATATTAGAATCTCAGTGCAAAATTATGAAATGTATGCCTACAAAAGATATTAGTTAAAATGTAATTTCAATTATAAATCATTTTACCAGAGCTCTATGAGCTACTAAATAATTTTAACAAATATGCAAATTAAGAGTAGATTATATTTTCTTATTCTCTTTCTAAAAGTATATTTAAATTCAGCACTGACTCATATTCCACAGACAAAAGAAAACTAATATAGGTACAACCTGAGATAGGAGCAGTCTATTAAACAAAATTAGATTTCGATTTCTAAACTGGCTTTTGCAAAATTCGGCTTACAGTCTCCAGAAGGAGCCATATACACATTTTGAAAGGAGCCATAATTCATGCAAAGAAATACTTAAAACCTATAATTCACAATTCAGTTGCCTAACTACCTTATATTTCAGGTTCTTAGTCAAAAAATTGTAAATTTATTTTAGCAGCCCTCCCATAGTCATATCTTTAATTGGCGTTGTGACGTCTTACGTCATGATGTTGCGTCACCACGTGATGACGCTGTGCCATCACACACATCATCGCATATTGACACAATGTCATGGCATAATATCATCAAATTAGACTCATCAGCACCCACTCAACCTGGCCCCAGGAAGGGCGAGAGAGAGTGAAAGATTTTCTTTGCTCTTGTCAACACTCCCGGTCTGTAGGAGAGAACAGCAACAGCAGGCTTAACAGGTCATACCCAGGTCTCCTAAAACTTCCTGGATCACAAATTGGGGATATTTGAAAGTTACAAGGGAGAGTTTATGGGGAGTGGTGTTCACACTTGGTTTTCATGGGTTGTTACTCCCTTTAACCTATAATTCATAGCACCTGAAACCATTTTAGAGCGAATTACATATGTTGTTCCTCTGTGTCTTTGTTTCTGTTTTTCGGGTCATAAGATAAGATAGTGTCTTGGCTGGTGATAAAAAGAAACCTATTGCATTGGGCTTCATTTCTTGCTCTCATCATTCGCCGTCTTCCAATTCTTTTTGCTCCTCCTCCTTATATAGCAATGGAAAGGCAGGAAGCACCTAGTTCTGATTAGAGGTATTGGTGAAAGTGTTGAAAGCTGTCATGGCGACATTTTACCATGACAACCTTGAGTATAAAGTCTCCTTATTATCCATTACTATAAATGTGGAAATTTGGATTTGATATGTCTTATCTAAAATTACCTAACAATATCTGGACATCATCTGAATTTACTTCTAAACTCTTCCCAAAGATGTGGTTGCCAGTTAATTGAAGGTAATATGTCTACACACGCTCAATGCATGAGCTCTCTTCACTATCAGTTCCTAAGTGCCTGACACTGCTGTAGATACAGGAGAAATAACAGTCCATTGAGGAACCCAAAAAACAGTAAAGGAGACAAGATCAGCTAAGAGATCTAATGATAAGACAGTATGTTCTGGAGACTTGGAAAAAGAGGAAGATATTGGAGTTAACAAGATGATTCTACAATACATTTTTGAATCTTGAAAAATGAATAGGCAGAAAAATTAGAGTTTCAAATAAAAATCCTGGGCATACTGGAGCGCCTAAAGTATTAGACTAACTCATCTTTTTGAGGATGTTTTCTCAAAATGAACCCTTCATTTTGAGACTTAGCAAATGAAAATGCTATTTTGAGCTGTACTGACTCACACACTAACATTACCATAATCCTTTATCATAATTACAAACAGCTTCTAGATGACTCTTAAATACAGTACATCAATGTAGTAAAGTTATCTTTTAGGAAAATTTTCTATCCATGTAGCTAAATGTGTTATTTTGTCTTCCAAATAAAAATTGGAAATCAAACTCACTTGTGTTCTCTTGAAAGCATTTGACTAGCCACAAAGATCTTGGTAACTTCTTTTCTGGCATGTACATAAAGATGGATTAGAAAAATCCCTGCTGATGATTCACCTTTTAAAAATAGGCATTGAAGAATATTAGTTTTTTTAATATACCATGGAAGAAATATCTTAGCCCAGTCAATGTTAAGGGGTCATATATTCTAACATTCAATCCCACACTGGTAATTATTTTCTATGGCTACTATCATCCCCAAGAGAAGTTTAAGAAGTAGATATAAAAGTAAAAATTAAGGGGACTCAGTCCCAGAAGACCTGTCTTCCATTTTTCAGAATTACTTAGAGTTGAATTAGTTTTTCAAGCACCTTTCTAAAATGTTGTATCTAAAATATACATTTTTAGTAATTAAGCATCCTTGTTTATTTTTTCACAATATAGAATTTCTCTCCTCAGATGCAGTCACAATAGTTTTCCTACCACCAAAGTGTCCACAGTTCTCCACCACCCTCTAGTTTTGCCTCTCTCCCCTCTCTCCCCTCTCCCCTACCCCTTCTGAATTTCTCAACACTAGTGTTTGCTTTTCAAGGGTCTTCTTACAGTTTGTCTTTGATTCTTTGAGTTTCTCTATATTTTACATATAAATGAAACCATCTGGTATTCATATGGAAGTCAGAAATTAATGAAACTTGAACTAAATCTTTAATGTGTATGTTTAACCTATGCCATATAAACATATATCTACATATATGTATATTAATGTTATTGAGAATGTCTTGGAAACTGCAACTTTAAGAAAAATGATGTGCAATGAAACAAATTTGACTATAGATTCATTGATATGAGTTAAGTTCCCATAGTATTTTCGTGGCCACAAAATCACTTCTAATCTTAAACAATTATCTTCATTCATTCAGGCATACATTTTCCAATTCAGCATCACAGGTGGCAGGAGTCTATGCCAGCAGATCAGGGCACAGGGTGAGACCAGCCATAGTAAGGACACCCTTCCATCACTGGATGCACTTTCTCTGGCTTTCTCTCTCTCTCTCTCGCTCTCTCACACACACACACAGACACATACACACACACACAACCTGGAATAGGGTATCTCATATGAGATCAGTGAACCTAATATGCAATCTTTGGGACATGGACAGAAACCCATACAGACATGAAGAGAAAGTGAACAATCCACAGATGGTGGCAATGACTGGCAGTCATTTCTTTCTCACACGACATTATAAAAAATGACACTGTGGACTTCCACCAGAGTTTCCTCTGGCTTCGCCCTGCTCAGACATAGTTCACCATCTTTCGGGTCCCAAAACAGATGACTAGATGAAAAAAATACACAATGGAATATTATTCATCAATTAAAAATGACAAAACCAAATGTTTCACTAATATATGAGACATAGGAAAAATAAACAAAAAGCCATGAGAAAAAAACAAAACAAGCTAACAACCAAACAGAAGTACACAACTTGGGGGGGGGGGATGTTCAGGGAGGGAAGGCTGGGGATTATAAAGATGTGAAATTTATATATAAATCATTTAATTAAAAATGATGCTGAATGAAAAGTTATTCAAAGATCTGATATGTTTATATCTTTATATTAACATCTATAGATATCTCATAATTTAAAAACAGAATTAGCACCTAGTTCCCCAAGACATGCAATAAGTAAAAATTGGTAAATGAGAAATGAAAATCTCCAAAGTCCAAGTTTATCATGAATAGGATAGTAAAGAAGCAAGATGCAATGAGAAATTTACTTGAGTGATATACTTTTAGAAAATAAAATAGAATTGAGGGGAAAGACCTTAGAAAGTGGGAACTTAGAGGTACCCAGCAACTATGGGGTTAACGAACTTCCTAAGACTTCTAAATATATAATTTTTTTAAATTCTAAACCCAGAAAAATAACAAGAGCAGCCAATCAGAAATTCCATGTTTATGCAGAATTTATATTAAAATACTTTTCATCTAGCTATAATTCCTTTTATGTAACAATACAAGTGGCAATATTTTTTAACCTGATTTCTATCTTTCAGGGCAAAGACTTTTTTTTTGTAGTAAAATAATAATCAACCAAAACTTGGTGTTTTAAATGTCCAGAGTTCCAGATAGTAACCTTCTCAACCAAAGCTTATCTGTGCACATTCATCTCAGTTATGTAGCGATGGAGTGTCATGGGAGAAAGCCTAGCCAGTTCATATTCATTGTTTAACATGAATGTGAACTCTTTTTTTTTTATTATAAAATTTGCTCTGGTTGACAATTTAGGCCATAGACATGTACATAAAAATTCCATAAAAGAGATCAGTATGTGGGAGGTGAGAAGGGGTGGAGATGGGAGGGAGTGGTCAGGGAAGGAAGGTGGTAACTGATCCCCAGGAAATACAATATAGATGTGAAACACATATATAAAAAAATAAATTAATTAAGGGAAAAAAAGGAATCAGAACAATTTCCACGCTGGGGAGAAGCAGCTCTCCTGCCTGCCTGGTACTATGCAGATGGCTCTTTTTCTTTCTCTGTTCCCTAATAACCCTGTCCTTTTTTTTTCCTTTTTTTAAAATTTAATTTAACTTTTTAATTTGCATATATATGTATATTTATACTTATATTACATTATTCCATTATTGTGTACCTGGGACTTTCCCACTTCACTAACACTTGTTAACCATCCTGATCTTTTGTGCTCTTCACCTCCCCCACCTTCTTCCCCCTCCTTCTCTCTTGCTCCATTGTTCAGTCCCATTGGTTGTTTTTATTCTTTCTTATTCGTTTGTTTTTCCCTATATCCATCATATAAGTGAGACCATCCTGTATTTCTCTTTTTCTTTTTGACTTATTTCTGCTAATATGAGTCTTTCTAGTTCCATCCATGTTGCTGTGAATGACATGTTTGTCCTCCTTGATGGATGCATAGTATTCCATCGTGTATATGTACCACATTTTTTCTAGCCAATCATGTTTGGGGCATTTGGTTTGTTTCCAATTCTTTGCAACTGTAAACAGAGCTGCAATGAACATGCACGTACAGGTGTCCTTTTGAACTGTGTTTTCATGTCCTCTGGGTAGATTCCTAGTAGTGGGATTGCTGGGTGGAATGGTAATTCCACTTTCAATTGAGGGTCCTTGACACAGTCTTCCATAGTGACTGGACCAGTTTGCACTCCCACCAGCATATAAAAGAGTTCCTTTTTCTCCACATCCGTGGCAACATTTGTTGTTGTCTGTTTTATTTATGTGGGCCGTTCTTACTGGTGTAAGATGGTATCTCAATGTGGTTTTAATTTGCATTTCCCTAATTATTAGTAATGTGGAGCATTTTTTTATATGCCTATTAGCCATCTGTATCTCCTCTTTGTTGAAGAGTCTTTTTAGTCCTTCTCCCCATTTTTGAGTGGATTTTTTGCTTTGTTTTTGTTAAGCTGTAGGAGCTCTTTGTGGATCTTTGCTATCAGACCCTTGTCACTTGTCTGGAAGGCAAAAATTTTCTCCCAGTCAGTTGGGTTTCTTTTTGTTTTGTTTATTTTCTCTTTTGCTGAACAGAAACTTTTTAGTTTGATATAGTCCCAGCTGTTTATGTTTTCCGCATGAATGTGAATTCTACACTCACATCTACTACAGGGAAAACAAACCCATGTTGTTTTTCTTTCTACCCTCATGCTTTTTCTTCTACTTCTTAAGAATTGTTCAGATTCCCATCAACTGACCAAAATAGCCTCTGGGGAGAGTCTAAATTTGAATTACCAATGTCAACAATTTTCTTCCAATGATTAGATTCAGGGAAATGAAAGAGTAAAAGTATTCCCACTTGCTAAAGACCTACTAGCTATTTGAAAGTAAGTGAGGTGTTATTTAATTCAGGTGTTATTTAATTCATATATTATTTAATTCAGTCACATCCTTAATGATCTTGGAAAGGAATATGATTAATAACCAATATAAACTAAAAATTCTGTTTTTGAATTAATCCATAGTTCATCACTTTTACACAATAAATTTATGTTAAGTGTTTCTTCAATGATCTGGGTACTTTTATTTTAAAATAATTCCAACAATCATTTCTTTACAGTTTCTAGATGAGTGGAACTGGGAGAGGTACCAGCTGTATTAGTTGCCACAGGTTTAGGGCTCTTTCTGGTGGAATAGTGTGACCCAGCTCCTCTTCCTCTCCCCAGACTCTGATTCCTCCTGCTGGTATTGAAATATCCAAGTTTCACCCAGGACCCTGCTCTACCACCTGGGCATCTGCTGCCATGTCCCTGCCACTTGTACAGATGATACATCTTTTCAATGTATCTCCTGTCTCCCACCAGTCAGACCCACAGCCGCAGGGAGGCTGATGCCAGGATTGAGTGTTTTCCCCACCAGAATGGAAATGTCCTAATGCACTTCCATACAGGTTGCTCCCCCCTTTTCACAACAGGGAGGGAAAGATCCAGGTGAACAAACTGAAGAAACACAAATTGAAGGTGGCATCTAGTGAACTTCATTTTGAAGCAGTCTGCGTCTGCCACTGCCCCTGCCTCCTGCCCCCCCACACACCCCCACCCCACTCCCACCCCACCCGTGCTTCTGGTCAGGCTCCTGCAGAGGTAAAAGGAAAAGGTTGATCCCATGGAGTTTAGAATTCAAAAGTGCAAGAGGCAAGAGAGAGACAGGTGGCTGAGCTGGCTAAGCCCAGGTGTGCAGGACAGAATCCCAGTAAGTCTGGGGGAAAGCACATGATCCAAAAAGGAACACTGAGAGGAGCTGGGCTGGTTCTGGTGCAGCAGTCATTGGTGTTTCCACGAAAGTAATAGCATCAGGAAAGCGCTCAGGTGGAGAGATGCCCCCACCGCAGGAGTCAGACCTTCCAGGACAAAGCAAGTGTGAAAGCTGGGTTCAGGCTGGTCAGGGGGACATGGGGGAAGTGAGGTCTGACCAGAGATCATTTCAACAGGATTAAGTCAGGACTTGTGAATGTGGTGGATATAAGAAATACTGAAAGGTAATGAAAGACAAACAAAACTCAAAAGAACATTACCAGGCTATTGACAGAAATGGGATATCAGGTGCGGGGAGTGGGGGTGGGAATGAGTTTCTTTTGGATGGGAACAGATGTGACAATAGGGTATCCAAGTCAAATTCCCGTGTGCTCTTCACTGTTTTGGCTCTGGAGCCCACGGGAAAACCAAGGATAGAGAGGGAGCAGGATACCTATTTCCCTAGCAGAGAAAAACTTCTTCAACAATGATTAAAATTCCTACACAAATGTCCCATTCATTCATTCTTTCTTTCATTTAATGAAACTAAGATGTCCTTTCTTAACATATTCTTTCTTGCAAAAAAGAAATGACTATTTCTCTTTCTGATTCAAAGCCTATCTTCTGTAAATGGCTCAAGCCATTCACAACCTTAGAACTTTGGCTGAAAAGCTTTGATTTGTGGAAAGAAAAATCATTTTGAAAAAGGGATAATTCCTTTAACACTACACACTGCAACTTGATGACATTTTCCCCAAAGAGTCCATTAATTGGTTTATCATAATGTTTAGTGATAGCAAAGCCATCACACTGAAGAAACCTGATGTCATGCATTAGCTTCCTCACCAGAGCCCTGAGAACACCTGACAATTATTTCAATCAAACTGATCATTCAGTGAACACATAATCATGAATAATTAAGTAGAGCAATAGATCTATTACTTAATATAGTGCTAACCTTTTACAAAGCTTCTACCTGGGGAGAGGACTGAAATCTATTGCTGAATAACTGCTATCAGGCCTTAGCGTGAGGAGGTAACATGACAACTCACAGAATACCTAAACATATGCAATTATAAACCACATTAGGGGGAAACAGTTAACCTTTGTGTAGCATTTAAGAGTTTACAAAATACTTCCATAGACATGATCTCATCTGATGCTCAAAACAACCATGTGAGGAAGATATTATTAACCGGACCTATTTTATAGGTGAAGAGAGCAAGGTCCAGAGGGAGGAAGTGATTTGCCTAAAGCTACTTGCCTATTAAGAGGTGGAACTAAGGCATTCTCTCTCCCTCTCTCCCTCTCTCCCTCTCTCCTCTCTCCCTCTCTCCTCTCTCCCTCTCTTTCTCTCTCCCTCTCTCCCTCTCTCCCTCTCTCCACCCCTCCCTTCCCATGCTCTCTCTTCTGCTGTATGATTCTCTTTTCTCTTGTGGTGTTAGAGGGTAAGTTAGTAAAGGCTTTTTCCTCCATCAGCCTGTAGAACTAGCACCTGTGGTACTGCAACTCCCCATGGAGTGTATACATGTCTGGGTCCAGTGAGTGTGCACATGTTGATAAAAGTGTGGCATCACCCTACAGGAGGAGATGATAGAGCACAAGCATGAGAGAATGCCAGTGAGAGAGTCCATAGAAAGAGCATGAAGATTCTTAAGGAGTGGGGGACTCAGGTACCTCCCCAACCTGCCCTTGGCCTTGACCCTGGCCCTGCCCTGCATAATGTGTCTGTGTAACAGCTAGAACAAATAAAAAAAACCTACCCAGATTGGTGAGCCTGATTCTTGCCCTGACAAATTAGCAATGAAGACGCATTACGCTACAGGTGTGATAAATCCTGATGCCAAAATGCCTAGAAAAGCAAGCTCTGCCCTTCACACAGGGCTCCAGCAGCCCCCCAGGCTCCAACTCAGCCCCCTCTGTCTGTCTTGGTCCTAAAGCACAGGTGGCAAAGCTTCCTAAGTGAGCTCCTGCTCCAGGAGCATCATCTGCTACAGACCCAGAGCAAATACCCTTGTCTAGTGAACCAAAGCACTTGCAAACAGTTCTGCTATGGCTCCCATCATCTCTGTAGCAAAGGAAGTCACACATCTGGGAGTAACAGGTGCTGTATTCTGTTTAAAATGAGTTCTGCCATGTGACAGTTCATGTAGACAGCAAACAGAATTCTACCCAATCAAGAATTGTTCTTTATTTAAATTCTTAAAGGAGACTCACCTTGCTGGAAGCTAATTTTGTGAGTTTGTTTTGCCCATTCAGTATTTAGCTTGATTTGAGGAACTATCAGGAATAGCCTTTATTAGTGCATTCTCCTCTCCCTCTCCCTCAAGACAGCCTATGATGGATAAAAGCAATGTTGTAGTTCTCTAATCTGCTCTTGAGAGTTCCTCATTATGTTTAAATGTCTCCCCTTTGTTTTAAAGGATATTATCCCACATTAGATGCAAGCAATTAAAAGTCACATTAGATAAAACTGACATTTCTTTTATAGCAAAAGTAAACTCAATCAAATGCAGAGTAGAATGGAAGCACAGCTGGTCTCTACTAGTTACCTGAATCATTTTGTTACAAGTCTTTACATTCTTTCCCTTCGCTATTATTTAACTTTTTTACTCATTAATAACAGCACTCCAAGGACCCTATGGAGCAAGCTTTAGACAAACCTTCAGCAAAAGAGACAACCGCACCTGTGCCGGTAACTACTTACCTGCTCCCTTTAGACAACAGAAGCCAACAACAAAGCTTTCCCACTAAATAAAACATTTACCCAAACATAGTTGAGTTTTCCGCATCCCCCCCTGCCACCCTCTCGTATTAGTCAAGGATAACTTCCCCAAATACCAGGTATTAAGTGAACTCTTTTATGAATAGAAATTTTAATCATTTAGAATTCATGCTCACAAGTTGTGGGAGGTTTGATAATCAAAATTCCATTCTTTGGGGGAACTTGCAGCCAGAATCCCAAATTTAATTTATTAATGCACTCAGCAATAACCAAAGAATATTTAACAATTTAGTTAGAAGTTTCAAACTCAACAAGAGACAAAAAAGCCAGGTCTGTCTGGTGCTAGAGAGGATTCCTGGCACATTTTCCAGATGGGGGCTTCTGAGGGAACTGAGGGGATCTAGGGACTTTGAAGTTTCCAAGGGCATTGAGCCTTCAATACTAATACTAGAACAGTCCACCAAAAGGCTGGTTTCCCTTCATTCAGGCTGAGGGAAGACCTGCAATGCATATATGCAGAACTCTGGCGTTTTGATCCTGGGATCAAACATTTCTGCAAAACACAAAGGCAGAGTTGGACTTGAGGATTTAATGTCATGCCAGGATCTCAAGTTTTTTTGTTGACCCGCAACTGATGGCAACACTGGCCATGCAGCAGGAGACAGGCTGAGGCTGAGTTGAGGTAAAGAAACCCTCCCTTGAATTCCCCCGCCCAGTGCTGAGAGCAGCATGAGGTGATCCAGATCCCTGCTCTCCTCACCCATCTTCTTCCAGACCTTCCATGAGCCTGGCCAGTCATCAGTGCTCCTGTTCTCAGAGCAAAAGCATAACTCTATATTTGAGCCTGAGAGGGAAACATAGTGTCCTCACTTGCAACACTGACATATGGAGACCAGGGCAGTACCAGAGCCATAGGGCAGCCCCTCTGTGATGAAGAACATGCTGCCTGTTACTAAAATCACTTAGTGCCCTGACTTGCTATTCCACTACTGCACTTCCGTTGAGAGATAACTGATGTTCCCACACTCCCACAGGCAGCAGTACACATTGCTGCATCTGCTCTCATAAATACTTAAAAATTCTCCCCTTTCTGCTTAGGGACCCTTTTTCTTCTGTAATTATGGAAAATTTAGGATAAAACTTGTTGATAGAGAGGTGGTCAAGCCATTAGGGTAAGGCAATGGGTAAATCCAAGAGGCAAGTAGAGACATCAGCATTTCACACTTACCCCGCCAGAGGTTCCTCCCAGATGCAAACAATAGTGATGGTCATTGACATCCCTTCACAGGTGAGCCCCAAGATGGGGCCATGCTTAAGAGTACCTGTTTATTCCCCTGGTTCAATGTATCATCATGACTGGTTTCGTATTCTATCTAGAAGAAACTTTCCTCATCTGAAAAATAGGACTTATGGAATGCAATGTCTGCCACTAGTCGAAGTTCAACAAATGCTATTTGTTTCCTTTTCCTTTCTCCCTTCCTATGTCCTGTCTGCAAATGAATAGGTCTCTCTCAAATTTGGAAGCAAAGCTCATCGTCACTACTTACTGCCATTCTCAGCAGAGACTATACACAATAAGCCCTAGCTGAATCCCTCACTGGATTTGTGCTCTTAGTTAAACCATGATTTTCAAGTAAAAGGGTGAATACTACCACTTAAGAACCCCCAGAGTTGATTTCCACTTTCACATCAACACAAGCATCCAGTTGAAAAATGACATAGAGCTCACCTGTATTTTTGAACAATAAAAAGAAATCAGTTCTTTCCATAATAATGTAGAAATATCAATATTGTCAATAATTCTTGCCATACCCACAAAGATGCTTCCCATGAACACCACAAACCAGGAGGCATCATAGGAGCTTGCTGAAACAGGAAGCTAGCCCAAGGGTCAAATTTTGATTTTTATTACTGCTGAAAACTAAGAACTATTATCATGTGCCAAGAACTGAGGTACATGCACACACACACACACACACACACACGCATGCACGCACGCACAGTTGTAAGGCTATGATTAGTCCCATTGTAGGGCAAGTGAGTTATCAGCGTCTTTCATATCCTTTCGCCGTTAGCTTCTATGACCAGCATCTGTGATATTGTGCCTTCCCCATGATTGTACAAATCTGGCCCAATGGTTGTGTGCATATGTAAGAGGGCACACCTGCGCCTAGGAGATAGGCTTTAAAGGGGCAGCATCACCCTGTGGGTAGAGGAAAACCTCAAGTGACCGTTTTTTTGTCAGCTCTTTTCCCCTGGCACCATATCCTGGAAATAAGATGTTACTGAAAAACCACTTAATAACAAATTTCTAAATTAAACCTATTGCTTTAAAAAAAAAAAAAACCTGTGAAGATAATGTTCCAACATTCTACTTTAGTTGCTAAAATTGATGATGAAGCTACCTGAATTGGGATGGCTGTAAAACACCTATGTTACAGATAAAGAAAGTAAGACTTGGAAGATAACCCTAGAACTTGACACATTAAAATTGAAAAGACTGGAATGTTTCTCCTTTTTTAGGTAATATTCTCACTCTAGCCAAGCAGATGGTGGAATAGTTAAATTCATCCTAAGTTCCCAATAGTATTTAATAATGTACTATGATAGATACTTTAGTTTAACCCTCTGAATTGTTCAGCATCTGTGCTTCCTAGGAGTTTCAGACTGTAGGTCACATTTATTATCCTACAGAAAATAACCTCACTGCAAGGAAGTTCTTTCTCCAAACTATCTTCTTAGACGATATAAGTAGTTGAACCAAACATCCTTTAATGTTCTCTTTATCATGGGAAAAGAACTAAAAAGCTCTGCATTTTATTTGCTTCAAAAAACTGAATCTCAAAAGATTGGAAAAAAATGTTCAATTTTCAACTGAAATTTCAAAGGTTTTAATGGTTAATTTGCTCTCTGAGCATATTCAGCAGACTGCTTTAATGAGCTGAAAACTGGATTTCTTTTCTTGGCCTTCATTGTCACATAATGGTTTAAGACCACCCCATCCTCCCTTTAGATTCAAAGTCTAGTATGACCGTGAACAGATATCAATTTGACACCATTTAGAGCTACATTCTCTTCATCACCCACAACAAGTCTTTATTAGCCCCTGCGGGCCTTCACTAGTTGGGCAAGAGGCAAATAACCCTGCTGGCAGCTCAGACATCCTTCCTAGCCTTCCTCTTTGCAGTGCTCAGCCCAGAGATCATAGGGGACATTTTAACTTAAAAGAGGCTGTTGTCTCCAAATGTAAATCAAATTAATAGATTTGATTTGACCATGGCAAAGATTCATGGTTGACTTTTTCTTTGGGCAGAAATAAATCAGATTGGCCTCCTCTCAGTTCAAACTTGTTCAAATTGAAACCCTCAACTGAAACTAAGTATGGTAAAAACAGGAGCTCTGCCCAGGATTTTCCCTTTCTGTCCCCCCATGCCCAACTTCGCCAACCAGTGGAATGTTGCTGGGAGGCTGCTAACTGTCCCTGGGCTCAGCAGGTCTCCACCAAGCCCTTTGATTATTCAGTTCTGCTCAAATTGTCTTCAGTACCATCTTGCTGCCCACTGAAGCCTCATAGGCTTATGTTGCTTCCAGAAATTTCCCTTAGTTGTTCCCAGTTTGTCTGATGATCAGTGCCCCTTGTCCATACTCACCTGGTCAATACCCGGTCCCTGCGAACATCACCCTGTACAATCTCTAGCTAACCCATCAGCCTCCTGTCTCAGCTCAACAAGCATTTCCCTGTCCTTCATTTTCATCACACTGGCATTGGAGAGTGTCAAAGCCTCTCCCCATCTACACAGACTCCTCATGCACTTCCGACTGCACCACTTACTTCACAGTCAAAAGGAGTTCTTACGTGCTTGTCTCTCCCAACAAGATGCTCTGAGAGTACTAACATGTTTCCAGAACCTTTCCCATAATCTATAAACACAATCTCCTGAGCCCACTACAAAGCCTCCTGAAGATCTCACTTTGGTTGTAAATAACTTTTCCCCCTCATCATTTCATGCACATCACTCTCCTTTATGCTGAAACTTCTTAACATGTACCATTATGTTTTCTGTTATTAAACACACCTTCCTTGACTTACCTTGTTAGCACATCACTGTAAACGCATCCTAAGTCAAAAATATCATAGATCCAAAGTGTACTATGTAGCACTAACCCACAGAACACTAGGGCTAACCTGGCCTATCTTAAATGTGCTCAGGACACTTAGCCTACAGCTGGGTGAAATCATATAACCCACAGCCGATCTGACAATGAAGAAAAGGGAGGGGTTAAATATCACAGTCATTTTTCCACTATGGTACTGAAAGTTAAAAACACTTTGTAGCGTGCTGGATTCACAGGGCTGACCAGGAGATGAGGCTCACCGCTGCTGACCTGCAACGCTTCACATATCACTAACTAGAGAAGAAGAAATTCAAAATTCCATGTACTGTTGCTGTTGAATGCACAATGCTTCTGAACCATCATAAAGTCAAAAAAAGTCTAAGTCCAAATATCACAAGTTAGGTGTCATCTGTATGCGCTTTCTTGCATGGTTTCCAAAGGGTTTGGGGCATGTTTCTCACCTGTTGTATCAGCAACCACATGCTGCGCTCTCCTATGTTGTTTGTAGCATCTGGTTCAACATCACACCCATCACAGGCACCCAAAAAAATGATTAAGTCAGCAAGACTGAAAAAACAAAAATATAATGCTTCCATGAAACATGAACACAAGTATGTTCATAGAGGGTAAAAGGAATAATCTCAGGTGGAAAGTTCTAGGCTGTTTTCAAGTCCCTGTGCCAAATCTAAAACATGACTTGAGGCAGCTCTTGCTTTTGGCCCTTTCTTTTCTTTTGGCAGGTTGCCCAGGAAGGTAAGCACTAGTGCACTGACTGTTTGCCTTAATTTTCTCTTCTTGATTCAAAAAGTGGTTTTTAAAGAGTCAGCTCCAAGAGGAGAGGACAGAAGGTGAAGGGGGATAAGAAAGAGAGAGAAGTTTGTCCATTCTCACAGCCACCACTGGAGGAAGGCATCTTCCTGCACCCGGAAGACTGGAATGAACAGCATTGCTTGCAGAACTTTGCAGGGGCTAAAACTTCTGGGGACTAGAGGGACCTCAGGGGAGAAATTTCTCCACAGCTGAATAGTGTCAGTCACACAAATGCCTTCAGGGTGGGAACTCAAATGGCTCGGAGTCAGTCTGGTCACATGCACAGGGAAACAGAGCAAGGAACCGTGACTCCAACAGGGGCAGACATTTAAGTGCAGAAAAAAGATGGTGTGTTTTCCAGCACTGGAGCACTACAGATGGTTGTTGAAGGCTCTGATGAGGAATATGGGATTTCAGAACCCTGCTTTTCAAAAGGGGTTCAGGGAGGGCTGTTAGTTTGAGAGTTTCCCCTTCCTCTTTCAGAAGAGTGAAATTCTGGACCAGGTGATCTTATTTGTATGACTGCGTAGGCTGCGGCCTGCTTGCCCAAAAGTTAACTCAGACCAAAATTTAACTTGGAAAAAGTTGGTTGAGCATCGCTGGCAGCTGCCTGTGCCTTCATGCACACCGGCACCAACTCGCCTTGGTGAGGGGAGGAATGGAGTCAAGGCCTCCCCAGAGCCTGCCAAGGTAGACCATCGTGGGCACCACTGTGCTCTCAAGGCTTTCCAAAATGAGGCTTGGGTTTGTGGCTGGAGGAAGGGGAGGCAAGGGGGGGTGCATTGCTGCTATTAACCCCCTCTGGTTTGCTTCTCATCCAGTAGCCGTCATCAGGAATAAGGAAAACTTAATCATTTAACACGACTATTTATAGAGAAGAGATGAGGGACAATAGCAAAGGCCCTGGAAACACCACCTGGGCAGGACTCAAAAAGAGCACGAAGAGAAGAGAACTACTGAACACTGAACTGTGATACCAAATAAGGAGACAAGACACTGACAACAGAATTGCACCTATAAGGGGAGTTGGGAGCCAATCCCTGGTCCAAAGACCCCCCTTCATCAAAGCAAAAGCACAGCCGGTTTCCATAGGGGAGGAAGGCAGCAGGAATAAGACAGGGCCCCGCAGCCCAGCTGCAAACCAAAACTGAGGAAACCAGTCAGACCTACGTCTCTACCACAAAAAAAAAAAAAAAAAAAAAAAGATGGGAACCGGGGTCCCTAGCCCAAAGACTTGGAATATAAGGCAAAGAAGCAACAAAATGGGAAAGAAAACAGAACTGAATCAACAGCCACTAAGGAGGAGGCACTGAACCAAATCCAACGAACGTGAATTTGATGGCAAAATCAGGACTGGAAATCTAAGTAGCACCGTCCACCATATACCAAGAAAGCACATCCTAACCCGGGATATGGACATAGCTCCAGGAAAGAAAAAGACCTTTTTTCTTTCTCCAGAAAGAAAAAAGGGCCCAACATGAACAAACAGCAATAAAAAAAAGATGAAGTGTGAAATGATCAGATGGTGGGGAGGGGCGGGTGGGGATATGGGGGGGGGACTCTCATGGGGATCAACAATCTCACATTGTAAGAAATCCAAAAATAAAATATTTAATCAAATAGATAAATAAAAATAAAAAGTAGAAGCTTTTTATAAAAAAGAAAAGATTAGTTTTACAGAAACAACCTGAGCGCATTCTGAACACAAGCTTTAAAAGCATCAAGTTTCAACTGTCACAAGGAGGAGGTAACCGGTCCAGGAAACCAATGAAAGACCAGTCTCCTAGAGGCCCCTTGTGAGCACAGACAAGTCTTCCTGCCCATCTTTTTATGCATACAATAAAAATATGCTCCTCTAACTAGACCGGAAATCCAGCAGTGTATGAGTCACCAGCTCTTAAATAAGTTTCTCTAACAAATTGACGTTTCTCTAACAAATTGTTGTCCTTGAAAAGAAAAGTCCTCTGTGGCTAGGACTGTAACATTAATAAAACTACAGGTAACCAAAGAGGTATGTTTTAATTTAACTTGTGTTTTCAGTGTTCTAAAAGTTTTAATAAGGTTGGAATGTTTCGTATACAAATTGCTGCAATGTGTTTGCTTTAATAAGACTTGGAAATGGAAGTAGTTGCTCCTGATGAGCCCAGATGGCAATACAAAAGCATGTTGAGTTAATCTGATATTCCAAACAATACTGGATTTTTACATAAAAGAAGATATAAATAAAGTAGTATTTTGATTAATTATGAGCCAGAGTACAGGCACCATTAGTGGGATGGGGAGAGGCTTTGGAGACTTTGATGTAAAACACAATCTTTTGCCATTTATGAAAATTTAATTTCACAGAGTCCATTTTTTACAATTCCAATTCTCATGCACTCATCACATCTGAGCATGAAATTGTGCAATATAGGCAAAGGACAAGGACAGCAGAGGGTCACAGATGTGTGCATGGGAAGGGAATGAGTCAGGCTGTTGCTCCTCGTCTGGGGACAGCTTCTGGGCTGTCCCCACTTGCCCCATTCTGGGTGATAACTCTCAGCTTTGGACATCCTGCAACTTTGTTAGACACCTGGGAGCTGATCCACACTAACCAGTGCTCACAGCTACACCTCACTACCAGAGGATGATTTTGAGATAGGCACCTTGAGATAATATAGAGCATCTTTCCCTGTGATATGAGCTACCTTGCCATAGGGTCTCTTTTTGAACAGCACTGTATCTACACTAACTACCTTCTACATGACACCCTCCCACCTCCTTTTAAACGTAACACTAACACTGTCTTCTGTTGACACCATCTTCCGTTGGGTGTTAGTGCCTCCAATACAGCCATGTGTTCAAATCCACGACTACAGTCAGGTTCTGTCTAGGACTACATCCTGATGGCTTGATTGGAAATTTTGGAATTTTACATATTTTTAGATTCCCATCATTGTCCTGTTTACAAACAATTTCCTAGTAGGGTATTTCAACAGAAGGTTCAGCCTCACCCTTTGTGTATTCTTGAAATTCATTTCATTCTCACTTTATGGATGTATTCCTACTCCCATGTAGCCAGACTTAATGTAGGCTTACTTCATTTTCCTGAAGACTTCTGAAAAAGAAGATGCTGCCCATAGTCCAGTTCCTAGTGAAAACATAAAGGTGGAAGATGGAATGGTGGAAGAAACCTCACACATTTTCACCAGGTGAGACTTCACGCTCACTTGATGAGATGTAAAGATTAGTGGTCCCTAATATGGCAAACAAATATTATGAGCAACAAATACTCATCATTCCTACAATTAAAGTAGCATTACTTGATATTAAGCCCCTTAGAATTAGCTATTTCCTCGAAATAATAAGCAAATGGACCACACTCCAGAAAATGTGGGTAGACCAGTAGTTTAGTAAAGGTGAATGAATTAACTAAAATAAAAACAATGGCTAGCCAGATGAAAAGAATCACCCTCTGGAAAGGATGTGGAGGGAAGAGAACCCTTGTAAGCCATTGGTGGACATGTAAAGGGGTGCAGACATTATGGAAAGAATTCTGAGGATTCCTCAAAAAAATGAAAATAGGTGAGTGGAAAGTGACAGTAAGGGAGGGACCTGATAGAACATGGCTAAGGATTATGGGGAGATTTTTGGTGGGCAAGATGTGATAACGCACCTTCGTAGAGGTTTGAAGCCACAACCCTCAAAGCAGATAAAGTGATATGAACTTTCCCACAATAATCACAGCTGGAAAAAATTTTGAAATAGAAATTCCTTATCACCCAGTTATCCTTATTTACCTAAAAATACAAAAACAAAAGTAGATAAATTTAAAAAATACAAAACACTAATTTGAAGAAATATATGCTCCTCCATGTTCATTGCAGCTTTATTTATGACAGTCAAAAGCTAGAAAAAAGTGCCCATCACAGATAAATAATAAGCATATATTAAAAATGGAACATTATTCAGATAAATCATTAAAAAAATGAAATCCTGCCACTTGTAGCAATATGAATTGTAGCAATATGAATGAACCTAGAGGGTATTATGCTAAGTGAAATAATAGCGAAAGACAAACACCAAAAGACTTCATGTGTACATTTTATATAAAGAAAACAAACAAATGGATGAACTAAATAAACTAAAAACTGCAAGACCAATCAGTGCTTACCAGAAAGGATGGGGGAAGAATCATAGGCAATTCAGACAAAAGGGGGAAATGTGTAGCAAATTGGAATTCTAGTGGTGAGCTTAAAGCATATCAGCTCATGTTTATTTTCAGTGACTCATACCTGAAATATACAATGTTACAATGCAACATTACTTCAGTTAAAAAAAATAAAGAAATTTAAAAATAATATAAAATTGGTGGAAATACACTAATATAGTTACATGACAAATGCATTCATTGGAAAGCAATGTGGAGACAGATATGATAGTAACAGAGAAGTCAGAAGCAAATAAGATTGTCTCATCAACCTTGAGATAAATCCATCTTCTTAATCTTTGGATGGAATAAGGAGGAGTGGGTAACAGTAACCTACAGCATTCAAGAAATTGTTGGATGTAGTTTATAAACATAATACTTGTTCTGTAGACAGCTGCCACATTATTCAGGGACAGGGAGGAAAGCTTTTCAAGAGTCAGTGCTAACTGGTTGGGCCAGAGTTCATGGTGATTCTAATGAAGGAGGACAAAACAATCCAGTCACCATACCTGCCCCCTAAATTCCCACTGGAGTTCAGTTTGAAAAGGGCAGCACAGCACTTTATTCCTCCTTACACAACCCAGTAGCACCTGACAGAAGACCTCTCACAGAAAAAAAAGCTAAGGTATTCACTGAGTGGAACTGTATAGTGGCAAACACCATGCTTTGAAAGTGTTAAAAGACTGATTTGTTTAGTGTGGTCAAAAACATTGTATTTAAGAGACAGAAGCTTGGACAAAATGGCTGGTGGAAAGCCAGTTTGGCTAACAGACAGCTTGAGTGTCTGACAGCTGCATTAAAAGCAGCAATTGGTAAACAACTCTGCAGCATACGGGTAAGAGATTCTTCGAGAAGACAGCCCTGAGTGCCAAAGAGGGATAGAAAGTGGAGAGAAACCTAAACAGAAGGTAAATGGACCTTTTAAAAATAAGCTTTCTTTTTAGAGCAGTTTTTAGGCTAACAGCAAAATTGAGCAGAAGGTAAAGATATTTACCTCATACTTCCAACTCCCAACATGCACAACCTCTCATTGTCAACATCTCCCACCAACCAAGGAGGCACTTTGCTACACTTCATGAACCTGTATTGACACATCATTCCTCAAAGTTCATAATTTACATCCAATTCATTTGCATATTCTATAGGACTGGAAAAACTTGACATATGTCACCATAACAGAATCATACAAATAGTTTCACTGCCTGAAAAATGCTCTGTGCCTCTAATGTTTTATTGGAAAAAAGAAACTTCTTACTACTGATCAACAACTAGACCCATCTTGGAGCAAATTAAGAGCATCACGAGAAAGCCAGTCTGGAGTTATTTATCATGAACAATTAAAAAAATACTAAATGGGGTATGACTTTGAGTTCAGAGAAAAAATAAAACCCAGAGAATCCACAGGTTGAGAGGAGGCAAGAATAGCTTTAGAAAGTTTCTGCAGTTTCTGGAACACCCAGCTCAGACTTAATGTTTGCTGTGAGAAGAGACCTCTACTGTTCTCATTTCTCCTGTTTCCTCTTATGACAATATCTGCATTTTAATGCCCTTTAAGTCCCCTACAGGGACTAAAAGCAAGGCCTGGCATGACTCCACCAGCAGCCCAGGGGCTGATAGAATCCTCAGGCTGTAGTGGGATCCTTTGCTCCATGTTGGGCTGTCGTGTCCATTCCAAATTTGGGTGGCATTAATTGAGCTGGTCTGGTTCTGGCACAAAAAACAAATACTCTCATATCCAGAGCCCCCCAAGTAGAGAACAGGAGCCACCTGGTAAAGTAGAAGCAGTCTACAGTTGGACAACTTAGTCCAACCAAAGTCTATAGTGAAGAAGAAACTAAAGTCCAGAAGTGAAACAATGCGTAGGGTCACATGGAAAATTAGAGGGTGCACAGGACACAAGCTCTATCTCCCAACTTCCTGTTCCATCTCCTTCACTCTCTGTTCATGGTATGCACATGTTATTCTTCTTTTAAACAGAACTCTGCTCTTCATTCTGTTCTCCATCCTTATTCTTTACCACAGTCTAAATCTTTGAATCTTTAGTGGAGTAAGTATAGAGGGGGGAGAAAGAGAGAGAGAGGAAAGTACACACATATATAGATAGATATAGAGAGAGTGTGTGTTGAACAGGGCAACTATGCTGGAATAAGCATAAAGAGATCTCAGGGGTGTCTGTTTGCTCACTCTGGCACTCTAGTCCCAGACAATGCCAGGCTTTCCTTAAACATGCTTCCTCTAACTGGTGTGTTCCCCTTTTAACCTAGATCTCAAGCTGAGGTGCTCCTCCCTCCAAGATCTGAACTGCATTAGTTCAAACTTTTCCATTTTGTTCTCTATTTATATTTATGGGATTCCCCCAAATTGCTGTGGTTTCCAGAGCAGGTTCAGGTTGCCTATGGTTCTAGCATTTTTCTAGCAAAAAGTTCCAGTTATGGATTAGTTGGCGGTGAATGGGACAGTCCTTGTTCTCTCTCCTATAGGGAAGCCAAATCCCCTTCAAAATACTCCTAACAGAAACAAAACTATCCATGCAAGATCCCATATGCATGCAAAGCTTTGAGTGAGGCTGTTTCCATGAAACATGGCAATTCACTTCAAGCTGGCCCATAGAGACACCTGTTCTTTAAGTGTCTCCCTTCAGAAATGCCTTCCTGTCCAGGTAACCCCCTTGATGACCTGAGTCATTATCATCTCCCTGATTCCTTTTCACTCTTCTTTCCCAATCTCCCATTCCTTTTTCCTTCCTTTAGGATTCTGTATTCATCTCAATCTTCTAACTCACAATTTTCATCTAGGGCTGATTTTGCCCCTCACCAGAGCACATCTGATAATGTTGGAGACACCTCTGGTTGCCACGAGTGAGGGGCTGTTATTGGCATACAGTTCTTGCAGACCAGGGATGCTGCTGTATAGCCCACATAGCACAGATCACGCTCCCACAATAAATGATCCAGCCGAAAATGCCAGGGATGTCATTCTGGGAGCTGAGAAGCTCTTATCTACAGAACTTGGCATAGCTAGTTCTGTTGCAAATGCATATCTAGGCTCATCCAAATTCCTTCCATCTTCCATAGAAAGTGACTGTAGTCTAAAATAGCAAGTGCAGACTTCAGTCTTACTGATAAGATCCAGATCAAACATCACCTCCTCTTGCAGTCTCCCCACTCCTTTCTGTCCCTCCATCTGTGCCTCTTTGGTACTTCCAGATGCCACTATTTCAGCATCAACCACCTTGTTAGACCACAGCTTCTTAGCAGAGTAGCCATTCCCCTAAGTCATCCCCACATGATCCCTGACACAGGACAGACATTATAGAATGTGTGTGGAATGGAATCCAGTGTTCACAGAGCAGCTTTCTCAGTCTTAGTACCAAACCTAATGGAACAGGGAAGAGGGGAGGGGGACAGAGGGCATTAAAATGTCTGTTTTATAGAGAATACACCTGTGCAATGGAATGACTGTGCTGATGGAAGATACAGCCTGGGTTGAAAAGACAATTCACTGGTCCTCTTAGTGAAAAGACCCAAGGACGACAGACCACGGTCATCAGAAGCGCCGTTGTCAATGGAGGATATCAACCAGATGAGATTGCCGCCATTCTAATTTCCAGTGATGGCATCGCAGCTTGCAATTTGCATTGCAATCAGGACTATTTTAAAGAAAGAGGTGTAACAGCCTATCTAAATATTGCTAAAGTACACATAAATGCCAGTTTTTCTTGACTGAGTAATGATAAGTGGTACAATTATTTTAGAATTAGCAGTAATTTTCCAAAGCTTTGTGAACGGTTCATGAAGTAATGGACTTTCAAATGGTAACTTCTAGATAAACAACCAGTTAGTGAAAGAAAAAAAAATGATGCCCATATAAAAAGAAGAGAAAATGAAAGAAATAGAGAACTTCATTATATTTTTAATCAGCTATTTTGATCTCGTGGTCTAAGACTGTTCTAGCAAGCTAGTCAACTGCTATGTACATAAGCACCATTGGAGGATTACGCAATATTATTTTTATATCTTTTAAAAGTCACTGACAATCAAACTTGGATGCTTTCTAAGGATAGACATTTCATAATTTTGTTTATTTAAAGATAAAATAAAAACAAAACAAAAATAGTAGAGGGGATAAGCCAACAGTGGCAGAAACCATCTGGATGTTGCAAGACTTCAGCACTGCCAAAATCAGTGGCTCTCTGCCAATATACAATTTCTGGTTACTCTCTCTCCTCCCTCAGCTTCAACCACTCTCCTGGAGCAAATTCTGAACACCAGTAAAACCAGTGCCCCTTTTTCCTCCTTGCTACAGAACTGTCTGGCTAGCCAAGGCCATTTGTCCCTGGCACAGTTACCAACTGTTCAACCTTGGTTTAGTCTAACTCAGTATTTCTCCATTTCTTTTCTTCATCACCTCTCTATAGAGCCTTTCTAGTCATTTTTTTCTTCAATTACTCCCCACAGAATCCCTCCATAAAATGTTAATACTACAGATATGCTGCACATCTGTTTATGTCCTGTGGCTCCTTGGAGGACAACAAGCTACTGCTATGTTTAAGATCCTTTTTGTTCCTGTGGTAGAGAATTACAGACCCCAACATGCTCCCATCCTAATCTCCAGAACCTGTGGGTACAGTAGGTACATGGGGAAAAGGTGTTAAATGTAGAATTGAGATAGCGCTATTGTTGAACCTGAGAAGGGAAGATTATCATTATGAGTCCTTTGTGATCACAAGAGTATTTAAATTGGCATGTGGAGACAAGGAGGCAGGGAGGGAGGGAAGGAAGGAGGGAGGGAGGGAGGGAGGGAGGGAGGGAGGCATTTAGGAAGGGGAGGAATCATGAAAAAGACTCACTTGGCCATTGCTGGCTCTGAGGACAGTCCTTGGGACATGGCATCCCAGGAGGCAGGAGAAGGCAAGGAAACAGATCTTAGCCCAGCACCTGCAGAAGGAGCACAGCCCTACAGCCCGGCTGCTACCTCTATTGTAGCAAAGTGGGACAAATTGTGCACTTCTAACATCCAAAACACAATAATAAATTCCTATTACTTTTGAGCCACTAGGTCTGTGGCAATTTATAATAGCAGCATAGGAAACTAAACCAACCCTTCACCCCAAACCAATTTTTGTTCCTATAATAGCAATTTTGTCACCACTGAGGATGCATGGGCTAATCCTCTCATTGTATTTCCACTCTCTTACCTGAGTATTGATTCAGAAATAGGCCTGTGATGAAATTCTGGCCAAGGAGACATGATGAGGGGCCTCTAGGAAAAGTTTTTTGATCTTTAATTATTTTTCCAGATATTCATAAAGAGAAATTTCCCTTTGTGGTTTTCTAACTGTTGCCACCTACATGTAATACCTGGACCTGCTATAATAAGACTAGAAAGGCAGATGGATAGAAAAAAAGCCCACATGTCAGAGCAGAACAGAATAATGGAAAGGATGGCAAAGCAGAAAAATGGAAAGACACTAAGTCCTTGCTGTCTTCATCTGACATTAGCATAACCAGCCCTGGAACTGACATACCTTCCATATTTCTTGTTATATGGGGGGGGGGTGGATGGGGGTAATGCCCTTATTATTTAAGCCATCTTACCTTTGAGCCCAAGACTTGCTATCAAACACTGGCTTTCTACCCTTTATCTAAAATAAACTGTAAATAAGACACCCAGCACTAAGTATCCCCTCATTAACTGTAAGCTAACATGGTGAAAAGAAATATTTGAAGTATTTGACAGATAATAAAAGTGAGATGCTAATTAGAGATGTTGAGCAGACAGTTTTCAAACCCTAGATAAAAGGTCCTTTTAGAACTGGCTTTCACCCACCTTTCTGTTCTCTTTCTACCCCCTCCTCTCTCAGCCCATAGTCTACACTCATGCCACCTGTAGCCAAGGCACACTGAATCACCTGCCAATGGGAACACACGCCTTTCAGGCCCTGTACAACAGAGCAGGAAGATCCCTGAGTGGGGCACACGGTTTCAGGCATAAATTCCTTGATACAGGGAAAAAAGGCAGTAGACCAGGAGTCAGGCTGCTGAGCCCTGGTTTGGCCATTATTTCACTCTCTGACTCTCATCAAGTCATTTGCCCCCTGAGCCTCAGTTTCTCTCTTTATAACCTGTTGTCGTCATTCTCTGATCCCATTCCCTGGTGCTGGAAAATAATTCAACCACTCAGTGAATATTTACCTATTAGTTCAATGTGCAAAGCATTAAGCTAAGAGGCTAATTCTTCTAATGGAAAACTCTGATCCCGATTATCACATAAATCCCCCCTGGGAAAGGTACCAATCTGAATTGTTATTAGTCATTAACTCAATGTGTGTTTCCTTGGTTAAAATAATAATGGCAAACATTTCTTAGGAGCTTATGGCATGTTAAACCCTAAGCTAAAACTTTACAAGGACTTTTAATCATTATAAAAACTATACAGAAGAAAACCATCACCATACTCAGTGTGCATCAGGGACAAGTGGGGCCTGGAGAAGTCACTTGCTAATACTCTCACACAGCAATTTCACTAAACAATTACAAGAACAGGATTCAAACCTGTGGTGTAGTATGGACCAAAGTCTGTTGTAGTATTTGTTAAGGTTCCCTAGAGAAACAGGACCTGTGTGTGTGTGTGGGGGGGGGGTCATCTATTTTAAGGAATTGATCATGCAATTATGGAAACTACCAAATTCAACATCTAAAAGTTGGGCTCTCAGACTAAGATTTATGGAAGATCCACCAAAGATACAATAATCCAAGAACTGTCTGCTTTAGGACTGCTTGGGGAAATTGAAACTTTTGTCCCATCTAGGCCTTCAACTGATGGTGTGAGTCCTACCCATATTAAGAAGAGCAATCTTTTCTACTCAACAGCCACTAAAGAATGTTAATCTCATTCAAAAAACCCTCATAGTAATTTCTAAGAAAATGTTAAATCCATATAGCTGGGCATCATGATGCTATCAATGGGATACAAAGTTGACTTTCATACCAATGGACTTAACAGAACAAGGTACTTGATATTTCCAAAATTAAATGATTGGTTCACACTAAAATACTTCCTTTTCCTTTTTTCACTTTGGTTGATAACAGAATTATCCACTCAGGTATTCAAGCTAGAAATATAAGAGATACCCCTTCCTTCTCCCTTACTCTGTAGATTCAGTAGTTTGCAAACATCTATTGATTCTACTTACTAACACCACTCCTTTTTGTCACTTCACCTCTATCGTCTTACCTCAAGTTTATTTAAGGCTTCATCACCTATTGCCTGGACTGTTGCAATAACCTACTAACTCATTTTGCTGCCTACAGATGAATTGAGACTCTCCATCCACCTTTCAAGCTACTGTCAGAGACACCTTCCTAAAACACAAATCTGTTCATGCTATGGCCCTATTTTAAATCCTTCAATGGCCTACTTAGCTTGGTGAAAAGGTCCTTTATAGACCTGAAAGTGAGACCTGCAACCATAAAATAGATAGAAGAAAACCTGGGCAAAACCCTTCATGAATTTCACCTCAGAAATCCATTTTGGGAAACAACTACAGCTGGCAAAAAATGAAGAAAAACATAAACAGCTGGGACTATATCAAACTAAAAAGTTTCTGTACAGCAAAAGAGACAATAAACAAAACAAAAAGAAACCCAACCAACTGGGAGAAAATATTTGCCCTCCAGACAAGTGACAAGGGTCTGATAACAAGGATTCACAAAGAACACCTACAGTTCAACAAAAACAAAGCAAAAAACCCACTAAAAAAATGGGGAGAAGAACTAAAAAGACACTTCAACAAAGAGGAGATACAGATGGCTAAAAGCATATGAAAGAATGTTCCACATCACTAATAATCAGGGAAATGCAAATTAAAACTACATTGAGATACCATCTTACACCAATAAGAATGTTCCATATAAATAAAACGGACAACAACAAGTGTTGGCGTGAATGTGGAGAAAAAGGAACACTCTTACACTGCTGGTGGGAGTGCAAACTGGTCCAGCCACTATGGAAGACTGTGTGGAGGACCCTCAAACAATTGAAAGTGGACTGGTTACCATTCGACCCAGCAATCCCACTCCTAGGAATCTACCCAAAGGACATGAAAACGCAATTCAAAAGGACACCTGTACACGCATGTTTATTGCAGCTCTGTTTACAACTGCCAAGAATTGGAAACCATCCAAATGCCCCAAATCCAAGAACTGGCTGAAAAAAATGTGGTATATGCACATGATGGAATATTATGGATCAATCAAGGAGGACACACATATGTTACTCGTAGCAACATGGATGGAACTATAAAGACTCATATTAGAAGAAATAAGCCAAACAGAAAAAGATAAATACAGGATAGTCTCACTTATATGATGGATATAGGGAAATAAGAAAATATGAATAAGAAAAAATGAAAACAACCAATGGGACTGAACAATGGAGTGAGAGAGGAGGAGGGGAAAGAAGGTAGGGGAGGCAAAGGGCACAAAAGAGTTGGATGGTTAAGAGTTGTTAAGAAGTGGGAAAGCCCCAGGGTACACGATAATGAAATTAAAATATATGCACATATGTATGCAAATTTAAATAATTTAATTTAATTTAAAAAAAAAACAACCATCACAGAGATAGCTGACATTCTCTGTGGATATCTCTTCTATCCTATTCCCCATTATACATTCCCAGAAATAATAATCAGTACAATGGATTTGATGTTTGCCATTCCAGTGGTATTTGAAACTTTTAAAGCACACATCAGTAAATAATATATTATTTTGCATGGTTATAATTTTGTAATTATGGTATTATAATATGTATACCTATCTATATAACTTGCTTTCTTCCCACAAAAAAAAATTTTTTAAAAGGTCCTTTACAATCTTGACTTTATTTATTTTCTAGTCTCATCCCTTTCTCTCCCCACCCCCACACAGTCTCATCCCTTTCATCACCCCACACACACTCCTTGCAAAATATTTGCACTCCCTTAATATTGTCACATGCCTCTTGCTTCTAAATATTTGCTATTGCTGTTCCCTTCTCCTCAAATGTCATACCCCTACCTCCCCAAATAACTTATAAAATCATCACTTGGTGGAAGTGTTTACTGAGATCTCTGGGTAAAATAAAGTACTTTCATGTCTTCCCTCCCAAAGCCTCAGTGAGAAATTTCCAACTACTATGCGTAACATCTTCCCTGGGATATATATCCCTGCGAGACAGTGGTATGTTAGGTTCATTTTGGTAATCAAAGCATGTAACAATAGATATAAAAGACCAGATACTTTACAAATACATTGAAAACCATGGCAGAAATATGACCTTAAAGAGATCACATTTTTAGATCCCTCCCTCTCCCTTAGTTACAAAAGTGGCCATCATTTTATAATGTAATATAGGGATTGGTAATCACTGAAAACACATAGAAATAGAAAGTATCTAAAAATGGTCACTTTCCCTTGAAAAGGATTATAAAATAGTTTTGGTCCTTCAAGGGTTAAAAAGATGTTTCCAGCCTCTAAAAAGATTTGCTAAGCAAAATAGGATTGAGAAAGCATTGCCAGAACAATAATAAAGGCAGAAATAGACTTGGCTATATTCTGAGATACTTGGAAATATAAGACTCTTCAGACACAAAACAGGTAAGTAGAACTCGAGTCTTCTTGCAGTTATGTATTTGAGGACTTGAACTGTGGGAGCACCTGGGAAAATTCAGATATAAGCTAAATCATGTTTGTTATAGAAAACAATATGTGAAATCATAAGACACCTTCATTGTAGAAGAGACAGGCTTTTCAGTTCTCTGTGAACATAGGAACTCTTATTATTCAAGGAGCATGTGGTTCTAACAATCTTAGACTCTAATTCATCAAAGTAAAGCCATGGTACAATGGCATGACATCTACCAAAAGGAAGAAGAGGTAACTGTTAAAGGGAATAGATTTTGGGCCTCGATCACTAAGACCAACCCTGAGGATACCAAGAAGAATTTCTGTTCCATCACTAACCTACCTACCATCCTGATCCCAGTTTAGGAACTCATGAGATTGTAATAATCTTATACTCTAATTCATCAGAGTAAAGCCATAGTACAATGGTGTCACATCTACTGAAAGGAAGAGTAGGTGACCGTTGAGGGGAATGGATTTGTTTGTCAATGAAAAGCTTTGACTCTGTGAAGCCCTTGCTTCACACACCAATGTCTGTCTCCCTGATCTCCAGTCCACATGCCATGTTCATTCCTACAGTTCAAAGTCCAAGGCTTTCCTCTATAAATGTCCTGCTAGAACTCTCATCTTATTCTCTGCACTTGTACAGCTCATGACTCACCTCAATCACTCAATAATTTTCTCATCATGGCTGACCCTTTCTGAGGGTAACAGCTGCGTCACAGCCATCTATCAAGTGCCCCTCAGTGCCTGTCACAGTGCCTTGCCCACAGCCAGAGTGCTCTATCTTCACCTGGTTGGGCTTCCTGTAGCGGTTAGTGAAGCTCTGCAGGCAAAGGCACTCCTGATGTGGCTGGCTACAGTACCTCTCCCTAATGATGGGTTCCTCTTCTTTTCTCCTTGGACAAACTCTGTGTGACCAAGGGACATCTTCTGTTGTAGTATAAACAAAATTTAAAAAATCACAGAGTTGTGCCCCTGATCCTTCATTAATCAAGTCCTACCTCCAGCCTTTCATTTACAAGCCAAGGAGAGAAAAGCTGAACTCACAAGTTCACATTGCTGAGATGAAGACCCAGGGCATATGTTGGCTCACAAAGGAGGGCGGTATGCCAAAAACCAGGGAGGAAAACAAAACTTCTTCAAGGAGAAAAGAAGAGGAACATCAGGGACAGGTACTGGAGCCAGCCCTTACCCCAGTGCCTCTGCCTGGAGTGCTTCATTAACTACCACAGGAAGTTAAAGTAGGACCAGGAAAATGGAGCAGGGAATGTAGGGGGCCAGGGGGCGGCAGAGAAGCCCTCAGCAGCCCTCACCTCTGTCTACAGCAGGGCTCCAGCAGATGGGTACCCAAGCTGTGGGAGGGGAGGAACTTTCAATTTGAGAGAATTGTAGTTTCTTTCCACCAGACTGGCCACTGCAGCAACTGAACTGAGACTTTTCATAGTGACTTTGAAGTGACTAGAGGATGAAGACTATGAAGACACAATCTTTCAGAGGGAGGCTAGAACATCACATGAAGAGTCAGTAGGAAGAGAAAAGAAGCTGACTGAAATAAAGGAGCTGCAATTTTAAAAGAAACAAGCAGCAATACCAAATATACCAAATTATATCTATTTCTATATATATATATATACATAATTTGTAATTCAAATTATCATTACATTCTTTAAGTCAGTGCTCACAAATAGGACTTTCCCAGGTCCTTCAAGACTCAGACGGTAAAGGTTTCCATACTTTCTGTCACTCAGAGAACTGCTTTCTTTTTCTAATGGAAAAAACATAAATCAATTCAAAAACTATAAAATGTCTTTGTAAGTAGAATATCCAGTCATGTTCATGACCACCAAACAAAATGTTCTAGATCTTTCTTTTCCATTGACCTGGGCACCTCTAATTGCTGTCCAATTAGGTAGCAATCAGGAATGGTCCATTCCTGAAAGCCCTGTGAAGGCAGCTTTTTGGCGCCAGAGTGATCTGTGATTTTTTCACAGACTGGTCTTTATTAGTAGCAAGGGTAGTTTGCTCTCTCTTGGTGGCCTCTTGCTGCAGCTGAATGTCAGGAGGTAGGTGTGATCCCCACCAAGAATCAGCAAGGCTCGAGATTAATTCCTTGGGTTCCCAGCACACTGGGGCTGAGAAAGGCAGGAAGGAACATAGGATCTTTTCAACAGAGGAAAACGCCCCAACAGAAGCCTTTTCTTGTCCTTGAAACCACTTTACTTGTTGTCATTTAGATAGAGGTCACAACTATTTTTGACAAATATTATGATTCATGCTACATTTAAATTCTGTTTTCCTGAGAACTTTTAACTACAGCAACTTAATTTAACATATGTTGATAGAGTTCTATCCTGCCTCAGGCAGTGATGAGTAAGACCAGGGTTGCAGCTACCCCTACGAAGGTCATGGTCTAGGTGAAAGGCAGTGATGTCACCAGTTGACACCACATAGTGCACAGTGGACATTTGTGCGGTTTGCCTACCCAGCAGCCCTCTCTTCAAAGAGCACCTCAATTTAGCTTCAGTAATGAGTCCTCCCTGTGGTTTTGACCACATGTAGGGCTCAACCCACCTTCCTCTGTCCAGTTCCAGGCAGTAGGTGAGCCAGCAGTGTGCAAGCCCACAGCCACTAGTGGACAATTTTTCCACCATGTGGAAGAAACCAACGGATAAAGAAGAGGCCAGAGCTGGGAGAAGGTACCTTCCTGTCAACTTCTTTTTCAAATATAGAGCTAAACCTACCTGCAATATTCCTCCTAGACATTTTAAGTTTCAGAACCCAAAAATTAGTTGTTGGTCTGAATCCTCATTGAGACAGTGACGTAAATGCATTCTTCACTACAAGCATGTAAAAAGACTTGCAGTCATGGGAAATAACTCAACTAATGCTACTTAGGGAAATCCAGGAGGGCTTCACTAAGGAAGTGTCATTAATGCGGGTCTTAAATGAAAATAGCACTGGGCAGATTCAGAGAATACAGCATTTGCAGAAAATAAAGGAGAACCCACTAGATAATGCTCAGGTCATAGGTGCAACATGGGAACAGAATAAGTGAGGAGACATAGAAGACATACTGGGCTGTTTAAGAGCACTGTCTCTTTGTCTTCCCTACAGCCTAGCAAGGCAAGGAAGGGAAACAACCACTGAAATGGTGGCAACTTCAATGATAAAGAACAAATGGAGCTAAACAGAATATGGCATTTGGAGCGAGAGGACCCAGGCTTGTAGCCCAAGCTGGCACTTACTCACCAGGTCATCTTGGTCCTTTACATAGTATTTTGCACCTTGATTTTCCCATCTATAAAATAGGTATAATATATTCCTCATGGTATAATGGAAATTCAATTAGATGGTTCACAGAAAAGAAACATTAATAAATGAGTTCCCTTTTCCATCAATGAAGTATCTATGGATAGTATTGGGTTTAGGAACAAGGAGTAAGATATAGGGGGGAAGGGGGAAGAGAGAGAGAGAGAGAGAGAGAGAGAGAGAGAGAGAGAGACAGAGACAGAGACAGAGACAGAGACTGAGAGAGACCCAAGTGTGTCTTGATCTTTCCACTTTGGTAAGCAAACATTTACACTGAATAGATTATGGAACATGGTGTGTGTTGGAATCTACAAACCAAGTCATTAGGTCAACCATAATTTTATATACATTAAATGAAAAATTCACTAAGCCTAAATTTCAGAAACCAAGGTATCAAATTGCCCTTTCTATAACCCTTGACTATGTGGACCCAGAGTGTTTCCAGAATCACCATTGTATAATGAGAGCACAAAAATGTTCAGAAAACTGCATAATGATTAATGAGCCTTAAAATGAGTGAGTAACATAAACAGAGTAAAAAAGCAACAAGAAATAGGGGTTAAGAGCAAAATGTTTGGAACCATTAAAAAGAACACTCTAAAATTCAGGTCCTCACTGAAACCAGGAAAAATAGAAAGAAAGATATCTAAATGGGTTTTGTTTTTTAAAAATGAGGAATAATTACCTTCTTAGCTTTTTCATTGACGCATTGGTTAGAGTAAAATTTTGTCAGGAAATCACTCACTTCATTCCCTACCCTGAATCATTCTTTTAGGGGGACCATCTATCCAGCCCAAATGAACCAAGACACATCATACTGTGGGCCAACATGCCTTTAATCTCATGACTCAGGTCCCTGTATCATGGACATCAGTCTCTTCAGGTCTGAGAACCTGTCCTGCTCAGCTTTCAGACTCCACCTCTCTCTAGGCCAAGTCAACCCAAGACTTTGCCCGCAATAAATTTCTAACTCACCTTCTGCTTCCATCTTGCCCCTACAGTCTAGTGTGTGCACATGTGCTCCCCTCCCCCATAGCTCGACTGCACAGTGCCTTTCTCCAGGCCAAATAGTACCCCACACTTTGCTAAGAAGAAAACCCACACTCTCACAGCTACAAAACCTATCAGTCACTCCTCTGACTGCTCTTCATGTCATGGGCTGCCACCTCTCTGTTGCTGGATGCCAGGCACAGTAGCTCCCAAATCTTTCTCAGATAACCCAGAAACACACATCTGCTTCTTTCTTAATAAGATACAACTTATCATTATTGACTCAAATGTATAAATAGCAACTTGCATACTTGTTTTCTCTTTAAATCAATCTGCTCACTAGAATCTACACCCCCTAAAATCAGGGACCAAATCTCCGAATGCCTAGCACCTGAAACAGTGCTTGCAACTTCACGGGAGCTCCTATCATTTGCTAAATGAATCATGAATAAACAAGCTCCCCAGGGTCAGAGCTGCAGTTGTAGTTGAGGCTTTAAATCTCAGAAGCCCTAAAGCTCCAGGGCATCTTGAAGTCATGAATCACACCACCTACCTCCTAGAGGGAAGCTGGAAGCCAAGGAAGGAAGGAGCAATAAATCAGCATTTTACCCACTTTCTGAGTTTGCATCCACACTATCTATCAGACCCTAACTCAGCCTTTCCCCACTGACACTGCAGGCCCACCGTCTGGTTCTGGTTCTCAGAATCAGGGTTAGATAACCAAAGCGGTGCATTGGCTATCAGTTACTTAAGCTGCTGCTTCTGTTTCCCAAGTTCAATCTGACCCTAGTTGCCTGGCTCCCCCTCCTTCCCCAGGATCCTTGTTGCAGAGCCAGTCATGTCTCGCACCCACTCCTCCCCAGTGCCAGCAGGGGGAATGGGCTGTCACATCCTGATGCTAGGCAGGGTCAGGCCTCCGCCACAGAGGACTCTGAGGACACCTACCATCTCCTCCTGCAAATGGCCTGTGTGACATCAGGCTGCCAGGCTTTTTGCTTCTGCCCAGTGCTCACCATGAATCCAACAGGCTGGCAAATCATCATTCAGTTAGAATTCTCTGCAAACATACATAAGGTATGCTCTCCATCCGTGAAGGAAGACAGAAAAATAAACTAGAAAACACTAAGAGAGCCGCATGCCATAGAAATGGCCCAGCCCTCACGGCTCCCACTTCTCACTGTCCGTTTTGTTTCCATGGACTTGCCCTGAATTGTCTGCTCCCAACTCTGAGAAAACATGGAGAAATGGAACACATGATCCTTCTCAGCCCCCCTAAGAGTCAGATGACCCCAGCAGTACACCTGCCCGCCTGCTCTTCTCCCCTTGGCTTACCCAAACATCCCTCAAAAGTTCCTGTTCAGCGTCCAATGACTACCCCCCCTCCATGAACAAAAGCCTCCCTTTGACTTAGAGATGTTTGCTGATTTCTGAAATCAAAGTATTCACTCTATTGCAACAGTCTTTCTTCTGAAGAAAAAAAAATGTTCTTCTTATCTTAGTCTCCATTTGTTCTAACTTGAAAGAAACCTAATCTGGGATTCTCTGGAGAAGGAGGGGGGTAGAGATCAGAGATGGTTTTCTGGAAGTAATTCCAGAATGGGAGAACAAGGAGACAGGATCTGACCAATAGAAGAGACAGGTAGGAATTCCTGGCTGACAGGGGAGGTGAAATCTCTTGCCACCTGGCAGGAAGTTCACCCAGAACCATGATCTCTTGATCTACACTGTGCAGTTCATCACTCTACCTACCTCCAGTGTTGCTCCCCAAGATCTGCAGTGGGTGGGTCTCTGGCCCAGGTCTAGCCCTCCACATATGCCTAATCAAACATACCCACCTGTACTTTCCCTTCAAAAACTGCGTTCTCCCCTTCAATAAGCCATGGACAAATCAATTGAACTCGGGTATCTCTAGAACACCCAAAGGATCAAGTTGCTTGTTTTTTCCTGGATTGCACATGTTCATATTTTTTATATAATTAAAACCCCAAGGTTCTCCCACGACCTTGTCACCCATGAATGACCCTCTTGATGTCTCGTGCTCATCCCACCCCCACTTTCACCCTCATTCCCCATCCCTTCTTATGATTTAGGATCAAGTTGCTGATGTGACAGTTCCAGGCTTTCTCTGAGCTAGCATCCTCAGCTGAGAGCTTAAACTGAAATCCCATCAAAGACACAAGAAATGTAAAGATGGCAAACCCGACTGCAAATCCAACAGGGTAGGAATTAGGTGACTCATCAACCCTGCCCCTAACCTCCTGGAACAAGGTCCTGACACTCAGATATTTGTTAACAAAATGTCGCATCAGTTTGCAGGAATAGTTCGTCTAATGGAGGATTTCCTCTCTCACATTGAGTCTCCCTTTGAAGGGGAACATGGTGGTCACTCTCCACAATCTCAAGCACAGAGGCTAACAATGCACTTCCCTCTTTCTCTTAACAGCCCATTATGTGCAAGCCAGCCAAATATGACAAGGCAAATATGACCCATCCAACCCTGAGTACCAGCCTCAGAAATGTATCTGAGCGACGAGAGGCATTTTTGTTTCTTTCACGGCTACAACTGCCAGAAGATATGCTTAAATCGTTACTTAAAATTCCTTTCCCAACCAAACCTCTTCCCAGAGTTGTTAGCAAGAAACAAAATGTGCTGAGTTAAGTTTCATTTTCTCTCCTTCGCTCTGATTCCCCTCATGGGGTCTCAATGAATCATGGTGAAACTCTGGTCAGGTAAGACTAAAAGATACAAAGGAAGAAGCCCAGTATCTGCCAAACATACAGATGTTAGAAAATAAAGACTGCGTGGCACAGCTTTGCCACAGGTATCACCCTTGAAGTAATCAGCACCCAGTTCAATTACCCTTCATCTTTCAGTCTTCTGATTGTACTATTCTTGAGCCATTTATTTGCAAGGCAACCATAATTCTTGCTCAGTTGCTAAATTATAAAGTAAACTAGGAAACACACTCCCAATTCTTAGTTCAACTCTTTCAGGGCCTACAAATACAACCAAAATGGATTTCGATGTTGCTTCATTTCTGCAGGGGGGGTATTTTTACATTATGTTCCTTCAGCAACACAGTATAGATTGCACCTTAAAGTTCTCAGTGAGTACTGGAGCTTCTAAACAGAGTGGTTTTTAATGAGAATATAACTTTGGAAAGGAAAATTAAAGAATATCATTTTGGGGGTCAGGCACAGGAAAGCTCTTATTGTGACTCGGTTTTTCAGAGATGAGATATGCAGAAAGCAGCTGGCAAGAACAGGGGACAACAGTTAGCTAACCCGTTTACAGAAGAAGACTCTTCAGAAGAAACTGGCCATTCCGAGATCCCAAATCCATTTAATAGACTGGGACAAATGTTGGCTGTTCATAAAGGATTCCATAAATCAGGACTCAAACCAGTCATGCCCCCCAAAATTCACCTGCTCACAACAGTACTTCCAGTATATCAGGGCATGACATCATTTTCACTGCAAATATGACTGATTAAGTCATCACAGATGTGATTAATTGGGTTATGATGGGGTTCTACTCAATGAGGTCAGCCAGTATGACTGGTATCCTTATAACAAGGGGTTATTTGAACACAGACACACACTCACAGAGAACACTATGCAAGGATGAAGACAAAGAACTGGGTTTCTACCTGCAAAGAACACCAGAGAGTGCTAGCAAACCGCAAGAACTAGTGGAAAGGCTTAGCACAACCTTCAAAGCCAACCAACCCTGCCGACACACTAAGACCTCTGGCCTCCAGAGCCACAAGACAACAGACTTAGGTTGCTTCAGCCACACAGATTGTTGTGCTGCTCTGGCAGCCCAAGGAAACAGATACAGTTGAAATGACAGGCAGGTAGCAGGGGGAAAAGAATTTACTTACTTTTTTTTTTCACTAGTACCCAGATGTTCGCTGCAGTGCCATCTACAATAGTCAGGACATGGAAGCAACCCAAGTGCCCCAAAACAGAATGGTACAGAAAGCAGTGGTATATGTATAAGGTGGAATACTACTCATCAATCAAAAAAGACAAGCATATCATTCACGGCAACAAGGATAGAGCTAGAAGTAATCATGCCGGCAGAAACAAGCCAGAAAGAAAAAGAGAAATACTGGATAGTCTCACTTATATGAGGGATAAAGGGAAAACAATCTAACAGACAGGAAAATATAAAACTAATTTTTAGCAAAATTGAAGCATAGAGCATAAGAGGGAGAGGGGATAATATCAGGGGAGGGAGAGGCATAGAAGCCTGGGATGATGGTTCAAGGGTAATAAGGTGGTGGGAGAACACTGGGGTAGATAACAGTGTAAAATAAAATAAATAATATAATAAATAATTTTAAAAAACAAAAACAAAATTTCAAATTTAACAGCACTAGCCAAAGTCCCAGTTACTTTTTGAAGATTTCAGTTATCAGCAGTGGAAGAATGCTTTTCCTTTCTTCTCTTCTTTTTGTCATTTTTGTGATGTTTCCTCCCTTTTGACTTTTTTCTTTTCTTTCTTCTGATATTTTGTTTCTTTTGTCTTGAAGTGTCTTCTTGAGTGGAATTGGATGAATAGACATTTTTCCTTTTTTCGGAAACAAAATTTTAAATAAAACTCAAAATAGGGACCATACAATTGAGATGTGTCGATGTATCCTTTCCCTTTCTAAGGCTATATAGGAATCTCCAAAAGAAAAACTCAACTAGCTGAGTCTGAACTCCTTTATCATTGGGATGTGACACTAACAGGACATGAGAAATGTAAAAACAAGTCATACAGGATCATGGTCCCAACATATACTGGAGCCCCATTCACAAAGGAGGCTCAGCTCAGGGTCACATGCATGAGCAGGTCTCAGCAGCTGTGTGAGAGAACAGGCAGAACACCACCCAAAGAGGAGAAAGAGTCATGGTCCAAATGTCATGGTCCAAACCTCATAAACAGACATACAGGGCAAAGTTGAATTCCCAGAGATCCAGAATGTGATTAAAGGAAGAGATGATACTGTGTGTTTGTGATGATCTTCTGAGGAACTTGGGATTCACCCCAGAGCCACCAGGTACAGGGTCTCATCACAGCAAAACCGTTCCAATCCCCAGAAACTTGTAGGCTGAGATTGGGGACAAACTACTGGCCCTGACCCAGACTCTGGAATGAAAATTAAAACTGCCCCCAAGAGCATGAGTGATAGTAGGTGAGAGAGATCAGGGAGAATCAGGGATCGTGCAGTCGGACAAGTCATGCACTGATTATTTATAAGTGGGTGCATCTGAGTCACCATCACTAAATCAAGAAATGAGAACTGTCAAAGACTATATACACTTTCCACATATTAAACATCTCACAAATATGCACTGCATCTCCAAGTTGGCATCACCTTCTACTTTCAGTTCTTTGTGCTGTCTCATTTTCTCATGAATCTCTGTTTCTGTTGAAGTTACCGAAATTAGAATGGTAATACCTGATCTCAAGCCACACCACAGAGTTTAAGGAGAACATTCACAAGTATTACATCATTTGGTCCTCACTGAGCAGAGGGTTCCCATTCTACAGTCAAGGAAATTAATCCTCAGAGAAGTCTCATCATTGAAGAAGAGAGATGTGAACAGTTTTTGATTCCCAGGTGGGTTTCACTGCATCAGACTAACATTGTTTACTAAACACCTAACTGCAGCATTAGAATGTATTGAATGCTGTTTGCTTTTACCCATTAAATGCAGTTGTTGCTACTTAGCAGGTACTAAGCCCTAAATATTAAGAAAGTTCACTTTGAAATGATGCTGTATTTGATCAGGTTCTACGGTAATTGTTAAAATCATACACACTTTCTTTGGAATCTTATAAAGCTTCTGCAGGATGACTGCACCTGCCGTTCCAATTTACAATTTCCTCAGCCCTCCTTTGAAGTTATTCTTGCCAATTACCTGGTGTTAATATTAATTAAATATGATTTGCAACTTGAAATGTAGTGTTATCAATGCAACTCAGCTGCAAGAATATGAAGCAAAAATTTCAATTGAATTAAAATGTTTCCTTTCATTCATAATATTTTACAGCATTAATACTTTTGTCAAATTGATTTTGCCTGCTGGAAGTCATTTTTCCAAAGCAATGAACATCTGAGGGAAAAAAAGCTGTTCTTATGTATTCTTTTCTTTCCATCATTGAAATATTTTGTTTTATCTTGAAGTGAACTCATTTCAGTTAATAGAAACTTGGTTCTTGTTTATCAACCAAGAGCGGGGGGGGGGGGGAGTGTTTTCTTTCAAATCTGTACTGAGAGAGTTTAAAAATACATTTCGTGAGCATTTTTCAATTGTGTATTAGAGGGATGAAAATGTCCCCTACTGTGTGGCTTGACCTTAGCTAAAAATAGATTCATGATCAAATGTTTTTTCCAGTGTCAATCATTTTATAGACAAAAAACCCCACTCATTAATTAATTTACTACATTAACATTTCAAACAGATCGTACCAATTCAATGACCTCTGTGGTTCTTTCCAACTCTGAGATTTTAAGATTCTGAACACATGTCAGACAATAATCAGAGGCTTCCAGCATTTGCAAATTAAGGGGGGGAATGTCATGTATGGTCCATTCTGCCCCTTTTAATGTGATGATGTGATGATGTGATGATGACTCATAGGGCTGTCATCATCAATAAGTCACTCACAAATATGACTGATTAGAGGCATGTGTTGCCACACTGTGCAAAGCCATAGTGAAAAGATGGCTTTCACAAGTTCCTTTAACATCAAAGATAAAGTGTTAGCTTCCATGCCCCTTATAATGGTAGTGGCAGCATTAACATTTATTACCATCTTTAAAAAAAATACTACAATAAGAAAAAAAACCCTATGATAAGGGAGAGATATAAAAGGACCCATCTAAAGACTCAAGGGAGACACTTACTGAGTCACAAGCTATAAGCCCCTAAGCTCATGATGTAACAGCCTGGACACATATTATCAACCTTATTATTACAATAACAATGAAAATAGTATATCAAGTAATTGAGGTTTAGGGTCCTAACAACTGTAAGCAATGCAGGTGAAGAAAAAAAATTTTTAGCAAGCAGCAAATATTCTTTCCCCTCAAACCAAAAGAGACCAAGAGAGAAAACAAATTAAGTCAAAAATAATTCATATTTCCATTACCTTCCAGATATCACTAAAAAGAGTAACATCTCATAATTGAACAAAGCAGGACAGTTGAACAGTCAGGACATGGTGTCCACTGGGAATCTCTTGACTACCTAGGAGTCTGGAGCACTACCAGGAATGCATGACCCTCCCTAACTAAAACCCTGAATTATCCATTAGATTGCCAATATCCAATAAGCATTGCCCAGCTTTCCCCATGAACTTGACTAGCACCCCTCCCATTTTAATATTAACCAGGCATCCTTCTGGTCTACCTCCCATCCCTGCCATAAGCCATTATTTTCCCTATGTACACTCTTTTTATTATTATCTCCTGTTGTGGGTCTTAATTGCATTTCCCCAAACAGAGAAGTTGAAAGTCTAACTCCAGGACCTCAGAAAGTGACTTTCAGTGGAAATAGGCTCATCAGAGATGTAATTTGTTAACATGAACTCAGACTAGAGGAGGGGCCTTCCATCCAATATGACTTGCACTTTTGTAAGAGGAAAAGAGACAGACATGAGCAGGGAGAATCTGGCAATGTGATGGCATAGACCCAGACAGGAGAGATACCCCTGCAGGCTGAGGCACACCCAGATCACTAGCAAACTTTAGACATGACCAGAGGCAAGCAAAGATTTTCTCATTCAGTTTTAGAATCAGCCTGACTGTCCATACTTTGATTTCAGATTTCTAGCCTGCAGAACTATAAGACAAAAATATTCTGTTGTTGTAAGCCACCCAGTGTGTGGTATTCTGCTCTAGTTGCCACAAGGAACCAATATACCTCATCTCAGGACACTCTGACTCCTCTCAGGACACTCTGATTCCCTGCACTGCAATCGGCCAGCTGTGCCCTCTGGCAAAAGTTCTTCTTTTGTGAAAATCTACTTACTACCCACCAATTTCCCCTCAAGAACTCCAACAACCTCCCATGATGAAACTCTCCTTCAAAGGAGACTGAAGATTCATCTTGGACCACAGGTCCATTAATGAAGAAAACACTCTGCCAAACTCCTAATTCCTATGGCAAAGTCTAGCCACTTATTCCCACACCTTTTTTTTTTTAATCTGTATCTTTTCTCTTTCAGCTTTGTTGTGTAATGATTGGCAGGTAAACATGGTATATATTTAAGGTACATCACAGGATATTATGATATTCCTTGTGAGATAATTACTGCAGCCAGACTTCCTCTAAACTCAGAGTTTAAACTTGGTGTAAAAAAAAAAGTTTAACTAAGTCAATCAAATACTAAGCTCTCTTTGTTCACCTTTCTTCCTCACTCTCTTCCATTCATCCCCAATTTATTCTCCTACTGCATTCCCTGGATCTTGAGAACTAAATGTGTTACAGCTGTCACAAAATTCTCTGGTCCCTTGTGGTTAATAACAGAGCAAGAATTACTGAGCTGTTGACATACCTAAATGGAAGGCATACTCTCCTGAAAAAGATAAACACTACCTCATGAACTTATAGAGTCCAGCACCTGTCTTGCTCTGGTCATGCAAAGACCTTCACTCCCCATATGTTCTGCACCTCCTGACAGTCCTTGCCTCACATAATCACAGTACTCCTGTGATTTGGAGAACCAGTTGCATCTAGCATATTGACCTTGTCAACTCTCTTGATGGTTTAACATTGCAATAAATTCCTTTGCCCAAAGATGTTCTTCAGTGGTTAGACTTTCTGGCCAGCAATAGTTTGTTTGTTTACATCACCACAATCAAGCTAATTACAATTCTATCACACCACATAGCTACTGCTTCAGTGGTAAAGAATGCTTAAGACCAATTCTCTCAGCAAATTTCAAGTATACAACACTTATTAACTACAGCTGCCATTGTGTAGATTGGCTTTCTGGAATGTATTCATCTTGCAATACCAAATGCTTGTACCCATTAACCAACAATCCCAATTTTTCCTACTCTCCCACTCAAGGCTCTAGCAACCACCATTGTATTCTCTCCTTTTAATGAATGTTACTTATTTGGATTCCATTTAGGTATAATATAATACAGTATATGTGTTTCAGTTACCTCATTTAGCATAATGTCCTCACAGTTCACCTATATTGTCACAAATGGCAGGATTTCCTTCTTTTTAAAAGCTGAAAAAACAGTCCACTCTGTATATATAGCCTTTGTCTACCCATTAATGGACACATTTTTTGTTTTTAATATCTTGGTTCATTTGTTTGTTTTATTTTGTGTTCTTCAATGAACATACAAGTTCATTGTATGTTTCATTATCTATATGCAAGTTTTATTTTCATTATCTATATATATCCAGAAGTAGGATCACCAAATGATGTGTTAGTCCTATTTTCAGTTTTTGAGGAACCTCCATGTTGTTTTCCATAATGACTGCATCAGTTCACATTCCTGACAACAGTGCCCAAGGGTTCCCTTCTCTCCAAATCTTCACTCATGAAAATAGAATCAATTCTTGTAATTTCATACCTTTCTATAAAGCATCCCCTGAAATGTCTATCCCCAGCCTCTCTTAGTTCTGACTCGACATGTCCTACCTAAGCAATTACTTTCCCCACCTCAATTACTATCAGTTTTATGAGTATGAGCTTCAGATCCATATCTCAGTTTCTGCCTTGATTCTAGATCAATGTTCTTTTGGCTACCTTCTCCACAAAAATATGTACTAGTGCATATACCAGTTTATTGTGTTTACAAGCAAACCATGATTCCCATCACAAACCAAACTTTCCATTTTGCATTCAGTCCTTAAATGAATTTACAGAATTTCAGGTTCATTTTTTTCTTAGTTTTATACACTATGCCAATCAGTTACTAAATTCCATAGACTGCAGAGAGAGATGGAAAGTTCCATCTCTCAAGTTGATCCCTCTCCATTTATTTTATCACTGTGCCATAGCAAGTCAATATTGTGATGACCTTTCAACTAATCTCCCCATCTTCTACTTCTCAGTACAGTCTTCCACATAGATTCCTCATTTCTCAGTAATTTCCTCCATTGCTAGAAAATGAAGGATAAAACTGTCTATCACCTATGAAGTGAAACAATGAAACAATTGACTATGCATCTTTGTCAGGTTTTGAATTTTGTCTCCCAGGCCTTACTATACAAAATAAGCTCTAGTTGAATTGTGCATTTTGCTGATCTCAGATATGGTCAAGTTTGACTTGGATTGAGACTATCACAGATAGGCTATCATGGAATTGCATGTCATATCACGTAACTCCTGGCCCTCTTTTAGTCAGAAGGATCTAGAGTAGGGAAGAAAATGTATTCACATGTGATCCTCTGTGTTCATGACCACAAGTCACTCAGAAATCTCATTCTTCAAAATTTACAAAGCATACTTGCCAAGTTTCAACTTTGCTAACACAAAAAAACCTTCTCATTGAACAATATGGCAACTAATGGCTAACCAGATTTTCATTTAACTAGCATTCTCTAATGATCTGTCTGAATTAATCAGAGATAAAACATAGGAAGCCTCGATTTATACTGAAATTTCTCAGCAACCAATATTACTAAAGAGATAAATTCAGAACAGAGTATGAGAAAATTTATAACAGTTAAGAAAATATATAAATTTATGAACAGGCAGCTACTCCAGAAAATGAATTAATGATCTCCTTCTCAGTCAAGATACTAAGATTTTTTTAAACACACACTACTAACTTGGTGACAGAGATGTCATCAGTGTTGTAGTAAGAGGAACAAATGTTACAGAACTAATGAATTTTCATTAGAATCATCAGATCACTTCAGAATGGGTTAAGTTGCTACCATTTGACATTCCCATTAATATCATTGTCATGTAAAAGGTTTAATTTTCAGCTATTTTTGCTCTAGATAAAATCTTTGTCATTAAAATGAGAGATGGTTTTGATATTTAATATATTCCATGGCATACTCTAGTGTGGTACTAATTTGGCCTTTTCAGTATTCTGCATATTAAGTGACAATCCATCCCTCCTTCAGTCCCCCAGATAAGTGAGAACTGAAATGGAATGGACAGCCAATCAAATCACAGAATACCGAATGGATCGACACAGCAGAAACGTGTTGCTCTAAGTAGCATACACAAGGCACTAAAATTATTTTCTCCCATACTAATTACTAAGATAGAAACAAGAATAATAAAAGGCACCATCTAAATCATTTTCTATGACAGTATTATCAAAATACAGCAATGTTCCCTAAAAAGTAAAATCTAAGTATTTCTTGTTTTATTCAAAGGAACAACGCTGTGATCTCACTTAACTTTTAGAGCAATGCACCTTATCAGATTCTGCAATAATTGGCAAATTATGTCCTGTATGGAATTTTTTCCAGTAATCTATTTCATGCACACAAAAATGTTTCTTTGTAGTTGAAGAATGGACAGGATCACTGCAAAAAACTTATTTCAATACATACTATTATTTTCTTCTCTTGTTGAATTATCACTCTCATGAAAACTGAAATAAGATGCTTAAATAATGCATTAACCCAGCTTCCAGAAACTATTGTTTTCATCTGCATGGGTATTTCCTCTATGGATAAACTTAGGATTCTTATCCAAGAAGATAATACAAATCTTTCATCATTTAAAGTTCCATTGAGTGTTCTGAATCATGTGTACAGCAATAGTGATATAATTTAAAATTCCAAAGAGCAAAGAGTATATCATCATGGACACTTAGAACAAGTGTGAATGATTATGCAATTAAATCAACTAACCCAATCTGTTTAACAAGATCAGGCTCAACTATGTTTTCTGCAACAGCACAGCACCTGAACAAATGTTAAATGTCCTAGATATTATGTATACTCAATTTCTATGCCTTATTATGTGCAGAAGAACAAATCCCAAGCATCTGAAAGCATTTGTTTCAAAAGAAAATCTAATTTCAAATAAATTTCTAATTGTGAATAAGCCCAAATCACTCCTATGATCTTCTGAGTTAAGGCTTCCAAGGAAGAAAATTATCAACATAATTTCTTTCAAATTTGAAGTGATTCCAAAGCAACCAGTGGGTACTCAAATTTTTTCACAAAAAAAATCTTGGGAATTCTTAAAGAAAATGATAATATTTATCAAATAATAGAAATATATCCCCTTTCATCCACAAACTTGATGGTGAACTAATTGGCAATAAGACCTGTGCTCTAAGTACTTTTTTGTTTTTTTTTCCCCCAGGTAGCAGAATGGATTTACAATCTCAGAGCTGAACATACAGGTGATGAAATGTCTCTGGGGATTTTAAAACAGCCTGGGAGGAGGTTCATCAGCATCTTGTTCTAACTGAGCTTTTACATCTTGCCCTTCATCTCACTGTAAGTTTTAGGTAAGAATAAAAATGCAAAAAGTCAAATGTGACAATAAAAATATTGCTTAAGTATACCCTTGGGGCTACTTCAGTATTGTTTTAAAATGATTACCAGTCTGAATCCCTCTGATGTTGGATGTTAAATTCCACTGCTTTTTTTTCTCTTATATAATGACTTGCTAATGTAAACTTCCATCTAGAACAATCAAATAGTATGTCATTTATTCAAATTTACAATGGCTCTAATGTGCCAGCAAACTCCCTCGTCAAAACAGACAACTTTAAAAAATGTTCATCAGAGTCAGGAGCTCTATTTCCTAAATTAGCAGCAAAGTGTCACCTTGATAGACCATGAACAACACAACCATTTATAATAAACCCAGGTTCCCCCCAGAGTGGACAGCCAGGGTCATGCATCCCTAGGAGCTCTAATTATTCCATCCAGATCTGGGAGTGCTTAGGACAGGCTCAAACTTCTGCAACCTGTCACCTCCAAAAACAATCATCTGATAACTACATGCTCACCAATCTCCCTCGAGATCTGTGTGAAAGCCTCCACGCCGCTCTCTCCATAGTTGCCCTCAGAAGCCAGTGTTGACACATAATTCCATCCCAACTCTGTCACAATGTCCACCATGGCCTGCGCTTGGTATGAGTCTGGAGGGACCACCCGTGAGAAGAAGTCATACCTGGTGTTATCGCTTAGCTCTGGGGCTGTGGATGCATAGCTGATTTGAGGTATCTGCAAAACAAAACACAGATCATTTCAACACACAAAGAAGCATATAGAACAAAAAAACATCACAAGAGACTCAACAGTCAATCTTTATAGGTTTCCACCTTGATCCAAAATTAGAGAATTCCCAATTAAGATGGTTTGGTAGATTATTTCAGGGGCCTGAGAAAGCTCAAAATTTTCCTCCCATAAATTAAAAGCATAAATTTCCAGACCCCAAATATAACCTATCAAATTACACTAAATAAGAACACCACTTTCCAAAAGTGGGAGAAACCTGTCCTGGAAACCTAAAGCCAACATGTGTCTTCATGAACATTAGTGTGATTAGAAAGTATCTTACCATAATCACATTCTTTCAAAGGACATTTCTAAACTGTTTCTGAAACCAAAGCAAAATATTTTACTTTTCATTGTTGCTGCTTTTTAATTCTGTGCATGCTAAGTTCTAGTGCAGAAATAAAGTAGAAATGAAAGTATAGTACATACACAAACAAGAAAAGGTCACCTCTGAAAATATCTGGCTTTAGGACATAAAGAATGCACAATGAGAACAGAAAATTTAATGGGTTTTCTTAACTTGATAACATTTCAGGTCTAAATTATACTTTTGGCAAATTATTTTAAATATTTACAAGTCTATTCACTGCTTATTGATGTAAATATTGAGTGTCAACAAAAATATTGGATAACAGCCAATTGTGTATCTTCTAACAAAGATATCTCTTCAGTGCCCCCCCCACCAAATGAGAAAACAGGGGTCCATACTATAATTTCTATAGGAAAAGAGGTTATTTTCTGTTATAAGCAGAATAAATAGCTAAGAGACTTTAAAAAACAGGACCCCTATGTTGTTTCGCCTACATAAATTTGAACTGAATATCAAATTAAATCCATGCCATAAATCTCTCCTTTAAAATATTTGTGAAATGTAATATCCACTCATATAGGCAAGCAGGGACCAGTGAAAAATGCAATGTTGGGAAAACAAAGGACTCCTATGGAAGTACAGCAGAAAGACACATGGGTTAGATACAGGCACAGAAGGCTGGGAAGTCTGGCAAACAAGGCAGGAAAGGACATCTCAGCCACAGAGAACTGCACGTCCAAAGGCATCAAGTCAAGCAGGGCAGATAACAAGAACTGCAGCATTGCACATGGCAAGAATGTACAATACCAAGGGAGGAATGTCAGAAAATAAAACCGCAGAGCTAGACAGAAACTGGATGATAAAGGGCTGGTCCAGTATGACAAGGAGTGTGAATTTTATCACAAAGGGCATAGGAAAGCACAGCATGATTGCAGCCAAGGGAGTGACATAATCAGATTTTTGTTTGAGAAAAATCACATTGGGAGCAAAGAGGAGGACGGCAGCTCTGGAGTGCACCTGGGGAGCACCACTCCCGAAGCTTCTGACTTAGTCTGTCTAGAGGGCTAGTCATTTGCATCCCTTCAGAACAATTGCATGCACATGGACCCACATAATGCTAACAGATACACTGAATTTGAGAGAGGTCATAGTCCACACAGGAAGCCCAGTTAGAAGTCTATTAAAGAAACTGAAATAAGACAGTGGTAGAATTTTAAAAAAAAACTGAAAACAATAAGAACATCTGAAGATATGAGTAATGACTGAGTTCTACAGTTTTGGTAACTAGGTACATGATCTTTGCTAATTACCAACACAGAGAAAAATAAAACAACTTGACAGACAAAAATAATGCTTTAAAATGTTTACTTGCTTCTGTTCAGGTTCCTGTAAGATGAATACACACAGCTAAAAAATACAGGCAATGATGTGAGGAATCTGGACTTTAAGAGTCATTTGGATTGAAGATGAGGGGTTATGGGAACACAATGGTTGTGGCAGCAAAAGTCACTGGGGAGGGGGACTGGTAATGAGCTTGTAGAGGAGACAGTGAAAGGAAAGGGAAGGGTAGTCTCAGTTAACCTGCAATTCATCATCACCCTCCATTGCTCTGCCCGGGCCTGAGTGAATGTGCAGAGATCAGCAATGACTCCAAGGTGGAGGGGCTTTTACTAAGTGAAATGAATCATAAAAGGATAGACAAATACTGGATGCTGTCACATAAATATGGAATATAGAGAAACCAAGTAAAAGGTCAGATAGAAGTCTATTAAGAACTCCAGAAAGCTTATTATAGAACTGAGGCTAATGGGGGAGGGGGGGAGTAAGGAAAAGAACAAATTGAAGGGGACACAATGGTCTATTATGATGGTCTATGGGTTTCTTAGTGGTGGGGCTGGTGTGTAACAAGAGCTGAAGGGGGAGATCCTCTACTGGAACACAAACAATGACATAAAACTAATGTCATTGCAATCAAAAAGTAATGAAAAATAAGTGACAGAAAGTAAAACCAATAAATCCATTATATTCAAAAGTTAATTCAAACTTATTATTTTTAAAAATAATCCCAAGTGTTCTAACTCAGGTGGCTTTGTTGAAGTTGCAACATGTACATAAAACTGAATTTTCTTTCCATAAGATCCTGTAGCTAATGTTAAAGTTGATACCTAAGAGTAGGTAGTTCCATTTACCCACAAAGAGCTGCATACTCTGTCACCCACCCACCCCCAGTCAAATGACTCTCAATTCACATGAAACTTTCTCTCAACATCTGATAACCTTTCTGGGGCCTAAAAACTCCCACTTCATATTGACTATCAGTGAAAGGACACTGAAACACTGAATTCCCCCAAGGAAACTACCCCAGTTAATGGGAACAGGCTCAGTGCAGGGGCGCTGTCCAGGGTGCTGCAGGAACATTCAACCGCAGTGTACCCTGTATTCTGCCTATGTGGACTATAACAATGTAACCTCAATTTTTCCTGGTCCTATTCTCTTAGTGGGACCATATTAACTTACTTATCGATGTGTGGGACCATTAAAACCAGTGTGACCTGTCTCCTTCCTGTTTCTTCACTTTCTCTGGCCCTATTTTGGCAGATTGTTCCTTTGAGAAGATGTTGTCTCCTCAAGACTAGTAAATAGTATACACAACTACTAAGAAAGGCCATCTCTTCAAGACTTAAACCACACCCCAAACCTGGGTCTTTTCATCTTTTCTTGTTTACTTCTAAAGAATCTGGGGACAGTTCAGTGAAAACTTCCCCTTACTTGGCGAAGCTTCCCTAAAGACCAAAGGCGTGGGCATTTTTATGCTTCAGTGAAAGATTCAACACCCTGACCTTCACTTTGGGAGGAATTATGTGCCTTTGTGAGTGTGTGAATGTGAATGTGTGTAGGAGGGGTTAGGGAACATTCTATAGTAAATTCTATAGCATTTTGCCATTTCCTTGTCCTATTTGGATATACAATAGCACTCCCACTTCCTTAGCTATTCAGAGTCCAGCAGTAAAATGCCTTACACAATCCCCACCCTGCCCATAATAATGAGCCACCTCTTTCTAAAAATGAGCACAAAGTGTGAAAATTGAGTGTTTGAAACCAAAACTGATTATCTCAAATTACTACCTTCAGTCAGTCACTTCCAGGGCTGTTTAATTAGCAGTCAGCATCATGTTTAGGATTAATTAAACAGGTGTAAAGGGTATATAAAATAAAAGTGCAGATAGAAAATAGTTGTTCGAATAATTAGCTAAAGGACTTTCTCCCAAAGTCTTAAAGAGTTTTCACTTTTCAGACCAACATGCAGAAAAGAGACAGGAGAGTATGTTCTGGATTTTCATTTGTTCCATTTTCACTAAACTGCAGTCCATAGTAACAGTATCAGAGGATACTGATAGCATTCCAGGACAATGTTTCAAGTCATCATGAAGTCATATCTCTTTTTTAATTTTGTTGTGGCCAACCACCCTGCATTGGCTCATTAAGCATTTTAATTTCTGTGCCAGTATTCTTAATATTTCCAAGTTCCTCAAAGTAACCTGCTAGTGGGCAATTGGAGTGATGAATCTTTTAAACCTTCTAATGTTTCTTTACCTATTCCAATATGGAATCTATACTAATCCCTTAATTCCAGATATTTCATGTATAATAAACAACAATATTTAAATATATATATATATATAGTGACAGAAATAGAGAGGAAAAGCATGCTCCAAGAATAGAAAGTATTTGGCAAAGCATTTGCATCTTGTCATCTTTCATAAGAAGTAACTATTTTATAAGCCTCTGTTAACTGTTACTTTTCTATCAAATGATAATATCCAAACTCTACTCTGGCTTAATAACCCTTTTATCAAACCCTGTCCCATCTTCCCTCCCTATTTAAAATCTCCCCTGTCAAACCCCAACATCACCTACATCCTGTTCCCAATGTGGAGAGACTCTGCTCTCTTCTACCTGGAGATCTTTTACAAAATCTAATATCCCCACAAAGTTTCTGCTCCCTGGGATGTGCGCTCTCGTGCTCGATCTTGCTCTCGCTCTCTCTCGCTCTCTCTCAGGTGTTTTGCTGTTTCTCACTCCCATAACCTCAATCATCTGTCCTTAGAACCATGGCTATATGCCAACTTAGGAGCTTCACGTGGACAGCATATTTATTTGTTACTGCTTAACAGAACACGTGCCCAGTAATGTCTGGAGACAATTAAACTGCAGCAGGAATTTCAAAACAGCCTCTTTCCCAAGGCCTTCTACCGTGCATTCCACCAAAATATGGTATGCAGACGGCTCTCCAGTTGCTCCTCTTATTTCTTTCCATCTGATACATTCTAGGAGACTGTTCTATGATTGTCCCAGGCTTTCATTTGAGTCTGGCCAGTGAGAGACACAAACAAGCGATGGAAGGGCTGGAGGATACTGAAGTCTGAGTATTTCACCCAACTCCAAGTATAGGCTCTTCTGCAACACTCAGTTTTTCTCTCCCCCAGCCCTCACACACAGCTTAAGTTCTTACACCTTCTACTGACCCCTTCAGGTTTTCCCAGTGTTGCTAGTTCCTGAGTAGTTTCTCGTGCTGCATTGTGCCCACACCTTATAAAGCACCCTTTTGCTCTCTTCTCATCCATGACCTCTTGAATGTGATAAAAGACTAACAAATGCACCCATTCTTCCAGGTCTCTGCAGAAGAAACATCCATTGCTGTTCTTCAGCACCCTCAACTCTGCCCTAAACGCTTACCCTTCTCCATCAACTACTCTTCTTCCCAGTCTTCTCTACTGCTGTCTGCAAGATTTTTCCATTTCTCTCCTCTTTTGGTGCCTTAAGGCATTCAAATTGCAACTTTGAAGACACCTGTCACTTTTCACTTTTTTTTTTACATCTTATTTTTCTTGTGTTGAGTTTCATAAGAAAATTAAGTTTGCTTAAAATAAGATCATATTTCCTTTACCCAAATAAAGAGTATTTGAGGCAATTAATTATACAACACAAGATAGTCATCAATGTGCCCTCCTTTAAATATTGGTTTAACTACCAATTTTCTGATAATTGCTTTCGTTATTAACAAAATCTTTTTCCTATTGTATTTTCACTTCATGATACAGAAGAGGAAATTCCTATCTCAGACTTCACCCCTCTTGGGGAATACCAGAATGTATATTTCCTTTTTTTCTCCCAGAATGTATATTTCCTACCTAGATTCCCACCCCTTCCTTGGGTGAAACTAAGTTGGAGATCAGAGTTCTACACTTATTGAACAAAAATAGCTAAATGATGGCTCTCTCTTCATCACACATCCCAGACTTCTTCCCTCTGTATGGTATTGGGACCTTTTGAGAGGTAAAACCACTCTTCCACTGCACATGCCACTGACAAGTGAGTGTATGAGAGAGGTCCAAAATCCATGCTACTAGTTGACTAAGTGAACTTACAGTCTTTTGAGTAGGCAGAAGTGGGGCCCAAGGTTGAAATATGGTGTGGATGTAGGAAGCACCATTTTGGCCTCAGGTTTGTGCTAAAGGCTTTCCAATCTCATTCTCAACAGTTGCATCTTGGGGATTCACTTGGTGTTCACCCAGCTATTGAAATCATTTGATCCATAATTAGCTAAAAATGCTGTGAATCTTGCAATAGACAACTGAACTTCTGCCATTATGTTTACGACTCTTCCTCTTTGAGACACGTTTGAAATAGAATTTTTGCCCTTTGAGCTCTTAATCAAACTGGTGGGCTCTGCCAGAATGTATGATGTCAAGTCCAAAACTGTTACCACAAAATCCTTGAGATCTGGCACCTGGTCACCTTTCCCCTTGCTCACCTGTTCCAGCTACACTGGCTTCCTTTCTGTTCCTTGACCTGACCAGCCTATTTTCATCTCTAAATCTGATGCCTATTGCTTCATGTACTTATCTCAAGTCCTTCCAAGTCAGCCTCAGCTCAAATGGTCCCTACTTAAACAGAACTTCTCTGGCCATGCCATCTATGGTGGTCTCCCCAACTCCATTAATGTCTCATCTAATTCCTTCATTATGCTAATCACAACCTTTACTAACTTGTGTATTGTTTCCCTTACTAATATGAAAATTCTACAAGTTTCATATAAGGTAACATGGGTTTCTAGCATAGAAAGAGTTTAATAAGTATTCACTGGAAGAAAATTGATCCATTCACCAATCAATCAAGGACCTCTCATTATTTTCTTCCATGCACTACAATTTTAAAAGATTTTTCTGTTATAAAACTATTTAAACAAAAAGTGACCCATTTTCTTTATCATTCAAAGATCTTTTCATCTGCTATACCTTTGATTGGCATGAGATCCATGCTATTACCAAGTTGATGTACTAGAATTCCAGCTGAAATCAACTAAGTGTCATTTCAGTCATAGTCATGCAGACATATCACAGGGAAGTACAAAGTTTCCAGGTCTTTCTGAAATGCTGAAAATGGCAACGGAAATTTCCTAAGTATCTTGTCAGACACTTGGACAGTTCATGGACTTCAATCTGTCACTAAACAAGAATTATATGCATCATCACACAATCCAACCATACCTCTTCTGGGTTTTTATACACACAATATGGAAATAGTAACTCAAGAACCATTCTACATCCCCAAGTTACCACAGTACTAGTCACCTCAGGGAGCCAAAATTTGGAAACAACAGACGGTCCCATCAACAGATGACTGGAGAAAGAAAATACAGTGGAGACTAGTCAGCTACAAAATAAAATAGAAGAAGCAATCCTGTCACATGCAAAATATGGATGGATCTAGATATAATTATGCTAAGTAAAATAAATTAGATGGAGAAAGACAAACACTATGATTTTGCTCCTATTGGAAAATAAAGAAACAAAACTAATGAATAACTCAAAATGAAAATAAACTGGTAGACCAGCAGAATGAAATAGTGACTGCCAGGAAGGAAAGGAGAAGCCAGACAAATGAATTAGATAAAAGGAGTAAGGTGTATGGTGAAGGATGAAAATTAACAGTGCTATATACCTAAAACATACATATGTTTGCATATATATAATGCCATATAGCTAAAACATATATTATATATATAATATTGTAAATCAATATTAACTCAAATTATTTAAATGATAATAAATAATTACCTTTCAAATCAAGTACCAAAGGCATAATTTCTTTAGTTCCTCATGCTTATCTAATCCACAGGATGGACACTGGATAGAGCTGAGAGTGCTTATTCTTCCTTCATGCAAGAGGACTGTGTGTCTATTTGGTCACCACTGAGTCAGAAGGCACAGGACCAAGAAAGTCAGATGGGGCATCACTGAGATGTGAGGGGGTGGAGGAAATTTGGGGCACCATAGCTACTCTTTCAGGATCCAAGAAGGTTAAAATTCGATTCTAGGTGCATTTAAGGCTTCCACTATTTCCATATCAAAATACTACTGTGCTTACCTCAAAAAACCACATGTCTGTCCAAAATTATATGAATCTTGTATTGGTTTCTCTGAATTTTTGGTTTGCTAAAAATCAATATGAAATCATGACACTCTTGATAAGTAAAAAGTTACCTAAAACACAGCCCCTCCAAATCACAGTACATTTAAATCTTCATGCAGGAAGCATCCTCCCACACTTCTGAGGACAGGTATGCACACAGAAAACAATTTAAGACCTAAGGTACATGCACATCTTCACTATGAGTACTTGCTAGCATGATTTTTTGCATTTTTCAGTCTATGCAAACAACGCTGTCTATTAATTGTCAAGCTTAATGGTGGAGGAGATTGGTGGGGTAGGATCTGCACGCTCTTTGATAGCATCATCAGTCTATGAAAAGATCAGTTCGAGACTATGCTCTTCCCTCCAGGGTAGTGCTTGTCTGGCTCCTCGTGGGTGACGATGACGCTAGCCTTAGCACCAGGAGCCATCACTATGACCGCCCACAGCCACCCTACTTTAGCTTGCATTTGTTGTGGCTACAGAACTGCGTCCAGAAGAACCAATGATGACAGTCACTGATTTTGTCTTTTCAGACTTGATTGCATTATGCTGTCAAAACTACTTGTTACTTGTGGAAAAACATGAGTATCTAATCAGAAATAAAGTAAATAATGAGGAATCAGTGCTAGAAGTTCATGATGAGCACTGGCCCTCCCTCTTCACACTGCCCTGAACCGTATGCCCCTCTCAGCCTTACAAAAAGAGGAATAGGGGAGGGAAAAGAAGACAGAAACATGAAGTTAAAAGAATAACAGTAAAAGAGCCGAGGGCTATCCTGAGTCTGCTTCTGCAACATGAAGAAATGCCATTATAAAAAGCATGAAAAGTCACCAGGAAAATTGTCTAATTCCAATTGGAAAAACTTCCTAAATTTTATTTCCTTTACTATTTTTGTATTTCCTTCCAATTTTTCTTTATAGTCTATATGGCTTGTTTTTTATAACTCAAGTAATAATGTCTATAAAATCATATATTCAGCTTTTTTCACTGATATTAACACAGAACATTTCCCATTTTATGCATAACTTCAGTCTAATAATTTAAAGTGCATGCACAAAATTATATCAATTATGTTAATTTTATATTTAATATTGAAAATTTATTTTAACCCAATATTTCTCTGTTGCAAATGATAAGAAGATGAACAGTCTCATAGTTTTTTCCTATATAAAATGCTGCTTTCTAAGGAAAGATTTTTGGAATGGAATTGTTTAATAAAATATATTATAAATAAAAAAAAGAAATAAATGCCATTCTCCCAAGTGAGGCCCGCTCAGAGCACACAGTCTGCCCACACAGTGGATGGAGACCAGCTTCCTTCCTGTTTGCACAAATTAGGGCCAAATGTGAAATCCAGTTGCTGGCTTCCTTCTCAGTTGAATTCCCACAGTAGTTTCAGAAAAGGATACCAACATTCATGTTGTGATGCCTGGTGGAGTTTCATAAAACAAAAGAGGAAAGGAGACGCCTTGAAATGGGGAACTGTTGGAGGCCATGGAGATAGACTGAATTGTACCATATGTGTATCCTTCTCCACATACCTGCTCACTCAGAGTAGCACAATCTAGCTAGAAAGCCACACTGAATGGATCTGGGTCCCCTAGCACAACCAACTATAACTGGATGCTAGTACATTTAAGGTCACATGTTTAATTCCATCATGCACCAGACAGCACACCTCACTCCACACCAGAATCCTTCTTCTCACAAATCCACATCACTGACACCAAAGCCAGTCAGAGAAGGGATAGTCAAGGTCAACCCATCCTCACTACTAGATGAATAATTCAAAGACATTGTTGCTGATGGTGAATGTGAGGTTCCCAGCACTAAGTAAGAAAGCAATAAAGTCAGAGCACACTTGCTGCAAACACTGAGTGCTTTTTTGTGTATATGTATGCCTGAAAGTAGCATGTGCACATTACACTTACAAAGTCACCTCTTAGTTCCAGATAATCCATTTGGATATTCTACTTAATTGTAAAGGGTACATTTTCTCACTGTATTTTCAAGGGTACTGTATGAGCCCAGGAACCAAAGAAAACAAGAGCACCTCAAGTTAGGGTTACTCAAGAAGAGAGTTACTTAAGAAGAAAGCATTTTCAAGGCAGGGGTAGTATATCAGAAATTGTGCTAGCAGAAATAAGCCAGAAAGAAAAATAGAAATACCAGAAATTCCGGATGGTCTCACTTATATGTGTGATATAGGGAAAACAAACAAAAGGACAAGAAAAAGTTAAAACTAACGAACTGATAACAGAACTAAAGTATGGAGGGAGGGAGGGAGGGGCACAAGAAATCTGGATAATAGTTTATGGGTGACA